>QZCP01000445.1:179905-236959 GCA_003956705.1 Brevipalpus yothersi
AGAGAGAGAGAGAGAGAGAGAGAGAGAGAGAGAGAGAGAGAGAGAGAGAGAGAGTATTTAGGGAAAGATTCCTTTGACATCAGAACAATCATTACGCTACAGATTCATTAACATGCCCTCAGGCTACCAGCCTTCGTTTGGTATTTTTTTAAAACTTCCTTACACTATAAGCTCCACGGTTATTACTATTACTATTATTATTCGTAATAACCTCTACAGCAAGAAAATATTACCGATCATTTGCCGGCTTGAACTTGCTTCTCCATGCCTTGATCATCTGACCGAAAGGGAGAGAAAAATTAATCAGAATTGTAGGAATGGAAGAACGTCAGCTTTTACGTGGAATCGATGCTCGACTCTCTACTCTCGAATGATGTAGTATGATGTGGTGTGGTTTCGTTTGGTGTGATGTGGTGTCAGTTGCCTGATGCATTGAATTTCAGGTACTATCGAAGAGGAAACGGGAAGATGATATATTGACTTTCTCTTTAACTCTTTATTCCATGTTTTCCTCCTCCTCTCTCTCTCTCTCTTTTCGGTTCTTTCGATTTTTTATTCTCTTTTCATCTCCCTCCCTTGAGCCCATCATCATCGACGAAATATCATGCTGATTACTTGACTTTTCTTTCTTTCATTTATGATTTGAGAATTTCGAACAGGAAAACTGAGGAGTCAAAAAGACCGTGAACTTCACGAAAATCGCTAGCTTTCGTCCATCATATTATTATTATTCTTTTACTTTTACTTTTACTCTTGCTTGGCTACACTAATCAATGTTTATGAAATGACCTGTTCCGTGGCCTGGCTGCTTGTTTGGGCTGTTTGGGTTCAGTATTCGAGTATTTAAGCATTTTTCATCATTTTTAGTTGACTTGAGGCTGCTTTAGGTTACCTTTACTGTATTCTCTCTCACTCTTTTCTCGAGCACCTTTATGGCATTCGCACTCGCACTCGCACTAACGAACGTTCACTCAATCGACTTAAGAAAACATCCATTCATATATCCATCCTCCGCAAGACAGCTTTACACTTGACATTAGAATATATTTTCTCCTGGAAAATTAGCCTGCTCATTACTCCGTTTATTAGCTAAGCTTCATAACAGGACGTATTATCTCTACTTGATTGTTTTGATCGCCTTTTTTCTGATTGATTTTTCCTCCTTTCTCTCTCTCTCTTGAATTTTTAAATGCCTCCTCCTTCTACCATTCTCTTCTTGTCTATCAGTTGATTGTCGTTGGTCATAACTCAGCTTCATTTCAGTAGGGTTTCCCTCATTTTTTCTTCACTTTCTCACACATTTCTATTGTAATTGTGATGACAGCTTTTGTAGCAATAACAATAACAACAACATCAACAACGGCAAGAGTATTCACAACTACCGTCAACCTTGCCCTCATTTACACTATCTTTGTCTTTCTTCCGTCTTCCTTCATCGATGGTCAAAGATAAGTTAGATCCAGGAAAGTCTGTCATTCGAAAGCTTCTTACTTTCGATACATATCTAATATACCTGTCTGATTGGCTGTTTGAATGAGAGAGAGAAAGAGGAAATTAGATAGTCTATCATTATTAGCAGCTTCACATCTAGGCGCTCGAATAAATTAGACGAGAACTTTCTCTTCGCTACAAGTGTTGGATGATGGTAGTCACTATGCGAATGAAGAGTGTATCAGATTCGACTCACTCAGATTGTTTCCCTCCATTTTTTCCTCTCTACCCATGAAAACTCCAATCTCATCCAGGATAGCTGAGATGAAGCTGCATTTTTTTCAATTTTGAGAATGTACCTGAGTCCGCTTTCATGTTGATCGATGATACAACTTTGTAAGACTAAATAGACCGCCATTAAGATCAGGTGAATGTTTTCGATGAGAATCAGGCTCCCCGACTTGATAGGCATATGTAAAACCGGAGAATCCCAGATCATCCATCTTCGAATAACGATGAGCTGTCAAAATCAAATGTAACCAGTGTATCAGAGAAAACTGTTCGTGTTTCCTTGAATTTCAGCAGGACTTGAGAGTCTTCCCATCACATGGAATGTAATTCTAGGAGGGTGAAAATGGCTTCTCTCGACTCATTCCTCGAAGGATCTAGGATCGTTTCTAACGAATCAACCAACGGATCAGATTCCAAACTTCCTACCAAGATTTTTGATTAGGAATAAAGTTCCCAGTATGACAAAACGTTTACTCCTTGCCTTGAAGATTGTCGTGAACTTTTCTTTATCTGAAGAATTTTCAAATTCTTCCTGCACCTTGAAATAATTCGCTGATTTTTCGAAGATGTTTCCTCCCTCTGTTTATCTCTCCCTCTCTCTTCCTCTCCCTGTTCAATTTCCTTCTGACGATTCTTGAAGCAATTTAGAATTGATGCCTTTGTACACCATTGAAGATAAGCAGTCCCAGCAATAACAACACATCATTAGAGAATCAAGTTTTTCGATTACACGCTTGCGTTTTATTCTTTCTTTTGCTCGAACCTTGTCTTACCGAGGCCAAAACACTCATTGATCAACCAGAGGATGCTCTACAAATCAATTTGTCTAACACACAAACACACACAGACAATTATCAACTTAATCCTAGAATTGGTGCTCAATCATCAACATGAAAATGTTCTTGATACTTCTTGCCCTTCTTTCGTTCGCGTTCAAAAGTGAACAGTTTTACTCACCACAACAGTGTGTGTTCACGGATGATCAACGATTCTTTACACACATCACATCTGACAGTGCTACGTGGATATCAACACTATACAAATCACCACCAAAATCATCTACTCTTTTGATTCATTATCATCAGTTTGATCCACAAAAAAAGGGCTAAATCAATGCTTTTTAATTAATTCAATCAAATTTCAATTTAAAAGATGTTCGAAAAAGAATTCGAAAAACTGAGCAAAAATTTTTCTCAAGTTCACTAGCGTCATCTAGTGATCAATATGCTCTTCTTCTTCTTCACTGGTTAACATCGTTCTGGTAAGTTGCCAAGATATCGAATTTTTTGGATTCAATTTAAAACTTATTCAATAGAGAGAATAGAATGAAAATTTCCCACTGAGAATTAGGAAAACTAGCGAAAGTAAATCTCATACCTCAGAATTCCAAGGTGTTATGATGAAACTTGATTAATACCCTAATCTTTTTCGGGCTATTTTATTCCAAGAATAATTTTAATTCTCACATTAGGACCTCAGTGTTAGAGGGTGTATAAGAATTATTGGCTCAATTTTACTACTACCCTCAAAAATGTAGACTATTTTTTCTCATGATTCATAAAAAATAATAATATTTTAATTACACTCCAAAAAATTAATTAAAAGCAGAAATCCTTTCTGCTAATTTATTGAAATTCAAAACGAGATGTGATAGACATACTTTACCGCTAGATAGCATTAAGTGAAGTAAGAGAGCGCTGAGCTCAATAATAGGCGGCCTAAAAGCTTTGAAGAGATGCAGCCTATCTAGTTGATTACTGATAGCGCCATCCTGGTAAAACAGCGCCTTATATGATGCAACATTTTTCTCTCTCGTAAACATGATGATAAACATTAACACAATCTCAATCGATGAGTCAAGACTGAGAAAAGTGTACTTACAATTGTGTGAGTGAAATTTGTGATTTGTTAATTTTTTTTTAATTGTTGAAGATTTTTTTTTTCTTCCTTTTTTATATTATTCGTATGTTTGCTTGGGGTTTTTAATTGATAATCATGGCTTCGGCCACCAAATTTAATCCTCCTTCCTACTTTGGCAGCCGATTATTGGAGCCATATTATGATAAAGTTAATCTTGCTGTGGATCAGGGCAATTTTATCGTTGGCCAATTGCTAGCCCTTTCATGTGCTTGTAGTTTTCGTTATTTATCTAGAAGAAGAAAGCTCACCGTCAATCAGAGACACTGGATGGTCCTCTTACCAGGAATCTTTTTGATCTATTTCTGTTTTGGCCATCAAATTATTCATCTACTTTTGATGTCCTTTTTATGTTATATGACCATTTGTGCCTGTACACCGAAAACAGTCCATCAAGCAGTACTCGCTATATCATTACTTTATCTCTCTTACTTACATTTATTGAGACAGCTAGAAGAATATGGTGGCTATTATATTGATATCACTGGGCCGGCGATGATAATTGTTCAAAAAGTAACGAGCTTAGCGTTTTCGATTCACGATGGAATGTCAGGCGCCCAATTGAATGAGGAGCAGGAAAAATTACGAGTCGATCATATACCATCACCTTTGGAATTTTCGGCTTACTTATTCCAATTTCCTAATGTTTTATGCGGTCCCATGGTATACTATACCGATTACATCGAATTTATTGATCAAACAAATTTCCGTAAACATGCTCGATCAATTGATTCAAGGACTCTCCAAAGTTCTCTATGGAAAGCAGTTCTTAAAAAACTTTCGATAGCTATATTTTTTGGTGGATTGGTTGTTTTTTACTGCCCGAGGTTCAACATTTACAGACTGCAAGGTACTTACGATTAATTTGTGCTGAAATTCATAATATATTTTTCATTTTTTTTCTCTCTGTCTTTTTCTTTCTCTGGAACCATAGATGAAAAATTTTTGAATACAGCTCCGATGTGGATATTCTTCCTATATCTTCAAGCTTCAACTGCTGGAGCAAGGTTCAAATATTACTTTGCTTGGACTTTCGGTGATGCTGTTTGCAATGCTGCCGGTCTTGGACTGGTAGGTATTGATAAAAATAATACTCCTAATTGGAATCTCTTGGATCCTGTGGATATCTTCCAGTTCGAGGTGAGAACATCTATATAATGATTGTGTTTAATTGCTTTTGAGCATTCACACACTTCATTTTCCTCTTGTTATGTTAAAAATCATATTTACACACAAATATTTGTCGCTTTCAAATCACAATAAGGAGGCAGCTTAGATTTGAAGTGCTGATTTCGTCACACTTCGACAAGCCTATGATTAGCTTCAATGATACTGATAAAGATATCCGATTTTCTATTTTGCCAAGAAAAAAAAAAATTATTTTCCCATTTCATCTAATTCAAAGTGAACAATCACTCAGAATGAACAATAATGCTACCAACTTGATAGAAAATTGCGATCTTAAAGGAACTGCAAAATTTTTGGCGCAGGATGAAAGGAAAATCAGGATGTCCTAAATTCATGAAGGATGCTTCCAGTCTTTTCAGTGCCAAACTTTATATATCGCCACCCCCACTCTAAGCCGAGTGGTGGTAATTTGTTCAAGGAGGCTGCTTTAATTTAGACTGGAGTTGCTCTCCCTCACTAACTTTGTGTTTTGCTGTAGAAAAAAACTTGTTGAATCGATTCTGACATTTTCCACTTTCACTTCAACTTCTTCTCTTTCTCTCTCTTTGACTCACACAGTTTTCGAGGAACCTTAGAGAAGCGCTTCAAGCTTGGAACAAGCCAACACAAGTTTGGCTTCGTCGAACATCCTATGACAGAGTTGGTAAACATCGAACTTTGATAACTTACTTACTGTCTGCGCTGTGGCATGGATTTTATCCCGGATATTATTTGACTTTTTTGACTGGAGCTCTATTCACGAAAGCAGCGAGAATTGCTCGACGCAATTTTAGACATCATTTCCAAAAAAATAAGGTTACTGCGCTCTTTTATGATCTGTTAACTTGCATTTTTACCAGATTTATGATGGCGTACCTTGTCTTCCCTTTCGTTATGCTCACTTTCATAGACTCGATCAAGGTTTACGCGAGACTTTATTTTTATGGCCATATATTGGCAGTATGTGCATTAGTGCTTCTTCCAAAGTTAAAATTGTCTTGAAATCAAAATTCATCGATCAAAATAAAATAAAATATTATGCTTTATAAGTTGTCTTGCTTGGTCAAATTAATCTTTGTGATGAGTTGCTTTTTCTCACTGGAAAGTCAGCCTGAAGGAATTTCTCTACAAGTTTGGCGAGAAAGTTATGATCATTTAATTTGATCAAAGTTGCCTCTCGCACATCCATAATTCATCTAGAGAGCCAATTCATCCTATAAATCTAACGATAAAGAAGTTTCCTGGAACATGAGCTCTGTCTAGGTATCTATTTTCTTTCTTTTTCGCGGGATTTTTACTCTCTAGGAGGAAAAATGACTAAAAATATTCCCCCAAGTAAGACAGGCTTTCAGACACAAATAATGAAAGCAATGTTAATTTATTCGAAAATTCATCTTGCAGTTAGTACACTGAGTGTTTTTCTGCTCATCACTGAATTTTTATATTCAAAAATCAATTCCAATATTCACCTTACAGTAGAAACAATATCATCGATCTTCAGAATAGAACGAACAGTCTCTGCAGCTAGCTTAATGGCTGAGGCGGAAACGAGGAGAGGCTGAAGAACGTTTTCTTCGAGAATATTTGTGACCATAGCTTTTCGTACATTGATGCCTGCATTAATCTCACCATTGAAGTGTCTCTGTCTCAGATCTGTAACAGTTTGAAGAGGGTTCAGTCCAGCGTTTTCTGCTAAAGTGTAAGGAATAATTTCTAAAGCTTCGGCAAAGGCTTGATAGCAGTGAGCATGCAGTCCAACCACTGATGAACTCATCTGACTTAGCTGTAGTGCCATTTCAATCTCAGGGGCACCGCCTCCTGGTAAAAGAGCAGGCTTCTTGACCAAGCATCGAATAACACAAAGAGCATCGTGAAGAGACCTCTCAGCTTCTTCGAGCATCATTCTGTTGGACGCTCGGAGGAAAATGTTGACTGTTTTTCCGGAAGGAGAAGTAGTTTTCACTCCACTTATACGGAGAACTTTGGTATTGGGAATTTCTTCAACCAAATCTGCTGAACCCAAATTGTTAGGAACAAAATGATCAAGACTGGCTATTGGACGGCATCCCAAAGCTTTACAAATGAATTCAATGTCTTCACGCTCGATATCGCGAACAAGAGCTATCTTGGCTTTGGAGAAAAAGTGAATGGCCATCTCATTGAGAGCATCTCGGAGGATCGATTTTTGGATCATAAGAACGTTGCAACCCGCTTTCTTAATTTGTTTCACAATGTTTAGAATGTAGTCACGCTCTTCTTTAAGAATCCTATCCATTTGAGTGTAATCAGAGACCACTACTTGATTGTCCATATCGGGTTTCGGTGGAGATACGCAGAATTGTATCAAACCAATCTTAGCTTTTTCCACCTTTTTACCGCCAAAATCATTTGCAAACTTGTGATCTACACAGAGTCCTTCGATCAGCTCGGTGTCTTCAAGAGTCGCTCCAAGACGCTTGATAATTTTGATATCCTTCAGGTCAACATCATTTGCCTTACTGTTATCCTTCACCCTCATGACAGCTTTCACTGCCATCGGAGCGAAAAGACTGGAATATTGTGAAACTACTTTGCTACTAAGTGCTGTTGTTGCAACTCTCACTAGCGATTCGGTGTCCTTAAGATCCAAAGTTATTGACATTCGATTTTCAAGAATTTCAACACACTTTTGGGCGGCTGACATGAAAGCTTCACTAATAATGGTAGGGTGTACACCTCTCCCTAGTAGCTTTCGAGCAGCCTCCAGGAGTGAACCTGAGAAAAAAGATGAGAAGAGGAGAAAAATTACATTTTAAACAGTCAAACACTACAAACCAATCTAAAGATAATGCATGCAATGTTCATCTAACAATAATCAGAGTAAATTCAATGATAGATGTCTCACCGGCAATTATGACTACGCTTGTTGTTCCATCGCCGGCTTCAACATCTTGGGCTTTACTCAATTCGACCAGCATCTTAGCAGCAGGATGAATGACTTTGATCTGTTTCAATATGGTTGCACCATCATTGCTAATGATCACTTCACCATTTTCCTGATGGATCATCTTATCCATTCCTTTTGGACCCAAACTGGTACGAATGGCATCGGCCACCGATTTAGCTGCCTGAATATTGCTGTCACGAATATCATCTGGTTTACTTTTGTCTTTAAATTGTCCCTGAGATTTTGATACACTTTTTGTATCACCACTAACGATTGGAGCCATATCTAAGATACACCAAAGTGTCAATCAAATTATGTAACTAATAAACTAAATACTTAATTACAATCACAATTAAACACCAAACATGCACGCTGATTGCAAATTTAACAAGCACATGTGAAACTTTGATTCCAATCAAACATAGATGGCTCTCAAAACACTTCTGTTATCAGAGACATCTGTCGTTCTATCGAGACTCCCTCGAATGTACCGAATTTTGCACCGAAAAGTTCTAATGTTCTAACTTTAAAATTTTTACCTTCAACCGATTTACATCGACAACGTCAATCAGCGAGAGACTGAACAATTTTCCCAAGTGTCAACTGTTTTAGTGAGAAAAATTTTCCCGTGCTTACATTCGATCTATTTGTCCAAATCTATTCCTGTTTGATCCTCACTTTTTTCTAGGAATCAAAAGTTTACCAAAACTCGTAACCCGAGGCTTGTGGAAAAACCAAATATTGCCTCTCTCACAAAATATCATGACAAATTCATGACTTTCCCAAAGAAAACTTTTCCATCTTCTGTGAAAGGAGAAACTTTTTGTTTATCAATATTTGATTAACATAGTTTCCTTCAAAGGGTAGAACTTTTCTTTGCTTTCTTTTCTCATCAACTTTCTAGTGTACTTTCTAGCGTCAAACTTTTCATCTCAACATATTGAGCATGCGTCATCTATGCTGCCATCTATCGGGATGAAGGAGCTTACAAGTTTTGAGAAAGAAAAAGAAAGAGAAACTTTACAGCACAAGAGCAAAGAGATGTGTTTTCTATACAACATCAACATCAGATGAATGATGCTGAAGAGAAGAGGAGATGAAAAGACTTTTTACTCAATAATATAATCAATTTTGATTTTTTTCCCTCTCTCTCTCTCTCTTTTCATCTTATTGTAAATTGTATGTGTGTATATTTATGTGATTGCTGCTGCTGACAGTGTTATCGTGTTGGCGGCTGTTGATGTGCTAATTGGATGTGTGTGAAAGTACATATCATTCAATTCAGCTCTCAACATGTCAAGAGCTTCCAAAATCTTCTTCTGCCTGTTCTCATGTAACATAATATTGTGTAGAAGATATTCGTACTTGTGTGTTTTGTTCTTATTGACAGATCTACTGTTAGTCTGTCCATCTGATTTGGTGTTGGATGGAAGTGAAAGTTCATCATCATTGTCCACCGCCAATGCTAATCAAACTACCATCACATCTACTTTTAACACTTCGATCATCAGCCATGAAACATTCGCCAATATCACGATTCCGGAAGCTTTTGTAGTTTTTTCTCGAGTTTCAGCGATAGAAAGTATTTCTATTGATGATGATGAACAACATAATGTCACATCAAATGTGAATTCAATCGCTAAGTTTGCCATCCCGCCGATTATCAATGAAACTTATATGCGCAATGTTATTGCATTGACATTTGATTATGATTCGAGAAGAATATTCTATTCGGATATTCAATTAGGAAGTATCTATAGTGTCTCTTTTAATGGATCTAACTTTTCTCTGGTCGTTGGTAAGCAAGGCTCAGCAGAAGGGATTTCCTATGATCGTCGTGCCAAAGAATTGTGGTGGACTAGCTACAGTGATTCGTCTATCAATAAATTGAACATGGTAACCGGAAAATTTCCTCAGAAAGTGATCAAGCTGTCATCGGAAGATAAGTTGAGAGGGATCGCTGTTCATGGATGTAAAGCGTATGTCTTTTGGGTTAATTGGAACTCTAAAAAGCCATCCATTCAGCGTGCCCACACATCCGGTTGGCGTATTGAGACCATAATAAAAACTGACATAAAGATGCCGAATGCGATCACAATAGATCATCAACTTCAGCGTTTGTATTGGAACGATGCACGACTTGACAAAATTGAGCGATGTGATCTCGAAGGTAATGATCGAGTTGTCATAGTCAAAGGAACTCCACAACATCCATTTGCAATAACCGTTTACGGAGATTATATCTTCTGGACTGATTGGGTGACCAAGGCAGTATACAGAGCAAATAAGTCAAACGGAGGTGATATAGTTATGGTCAGGAAAAATATAACACGCCCAATGGGTATAGTTGCCATTGCTCCGGATGCTGATGATTGTATGCAAGATCCGTGCAGTTTCCTCAATGGCGGATGCTCTGACAAATGTACAGTGAACTCTTTGGGATCAGTCGAATGTGCATGCTTCAGCGGACGAACATTGAACTCCGATGGACATCGATGTATGAACAATCGAACTGTCGAAGAATGTGACAAGAAAAATTTCCAATGTGGTGACGGTGTTTGTATACCATATGAACTGACATGTGATGGGCTTGATAACTGTCGGGATAAAAGTGATGAAGATCCGAACTTCTGTGCAGATAGAAGTTGTCCTTCAGATTTCTTCACTTGTGTCAATGGTAAGATACTGTCTGAAGTTTTTTTTCTTTTTCTCCAAATGATTTCTTCATAAAATCAAGCTTCTACTCGAAAAAGATGAGGAAGAGAACAGAATCAACAAATCAAACAGCTGATTCTCAATTTTGCTGATTGGCAAAATTCCTTCCATTTGATTATGATTATCTTCACTGAAACCTAATCCCTAGATGATTATATGATAGATTATCTTTTGCGCACGTTATATTAACCCTTCAGAATGCACATCGCTGTTAATTTATCTCTTGGTAATTTTGCATAATCTCTCTGCTCATATAGGTCGCTGTGTTCATCAATCGAAAGTTTGCGATGGTTACATTGATTGCCCAGATAGAGCTGATGAAAAGAACTGCACGTGTGAAGAAAACATGTTCAGATGTGATGATGGCACATGCATACCTCAACTTCATCGCTGCGATCGAGAACCAGACTGTCCAGACGCCTCTGATGAAATGAATTGTCCTAGGCAGAACTGTAGTGATTTTCTACCCATTTCCGACTTCAAGAAGTCGGAAAACTTCATTCCCTGTAACAATACATGTAAGAACTGCTCATTTCCACTTGTTTTCTTAACTCCGACATCAATTTCTTGACTCTCAGTGTGTTGAGAATATGGCAGATTCATCATGATCGAAATTCCCTTATCTACTGAGGACTATCAGGCTCAGACTTTCATGGCTACTTTTAACTTCTCTTTAATGAAATTTATCTATCATCTCAATTTTCTTCCAGCTTTTTGCATTCTTCCTGAGTGGATATGTGATAATCACAATGACTGTCTGGATAATTCCGATGAAATGAACTGTACTTTCGTCAATTCAACTACTTCTAATACGACTGAAGCCTGTGATGCTGATTCTTTCCGTTGTGATAATGGTCAATGTATACCTGCTAAATGGCGATGTGATATGGAGGTGGATTGTGAAGGTGAGAATACCTCGACCACCGCAGTCTCCTCTGATGAACGAGGTTGCAATTATACTTGTAAAGAAGATCAGTTCGAATGTGGCAGCCCTACAGGACCAAAAGCAGTAAGTTCAAAGTTTTTACAAGTTGTTAGTTCATGATTTATTTCTACCCTTAACTTTAAAACATTGAGCAATCATGATGACTGTTAATCTTTCTATCCCAGTGTATGCCCCTTTTCTGGACATGTGATGGAAATGTGGATTGTCATGATGGAAGTGATGAAGATCCATCTCTGTGTGCCAACAAAACTTGCCCAACAGACACTTTCAGATGTGAATCTGGACAGTGTATACCTCATGTAAGATCTAGAAAATACTCTCCTTGCAGGTCTAATTTTATCATCATTCTGAACTTCTATTCGATCTCAGGATTGGGTTTGTGATGGTGATAGTGATTGCCCGAATTCAGATAACAGTGATGAGCTTCGCGGTTGTCCTAATCGTACCTGTAAACCTGATGAATACTCTTGTGCAAATGGCCAATGTGTCCTGAAAAAATTTAAGTGTGACGGAGATAATGATTGTGGAGACAATTCTGATGAGCCTTCATCATGCTCTCAGACACCATCACCTCCTTGTCTAAATCAGCAGTTCGCGTGTTTGAACAACAAGAAGTGTATCCCCAATCTGTGAGTATCCATGTTTTATCAACATTCACTTTCTCTCTCTCTCTCTCTCTCTCTCTCTCTCTCTCTCTCTCTCTCTCTCTCTCTCTCTTTCGTTCGATTTTTGCTGAATATTTGCCAAAGTTAGCTCATCATGCACTATTCAAAAGGACTTAATTTTTATCGAGTGCCCTAGAGAGTTCTCACAAGATTGTTAGAGAACAATTTTCTGAATAATTCACACTGTATTGAAAATTCAACTGGAAACTCATAGCTTGGCATGCAATAATCATTTCCTCTCTCACTGACTGGAGAAGTTTCTCTCTCCTCTTCTGCGGCATCATAAAACATCTCCACATACTTGAGTTGTGTTCATCACTTTAGATAACAACTTATCACAATGACACTGATTAACAATACGAACTCTCTTTCAGGTGGATTTGTAATGGCTTCAATGATTGTGCTGATGGTAGCGATGAAGATCCATTATTGTGTAACAACAACCGAACGAGTTCTCGCTGTAGTCCAAACCAATTTGAGTGTCGAAACAAAACTGCTTGTGTAGATCCTCAGGTAATAATTTCCATCGTATCTAGAGTGATAACCTCAGCCTATTTCTCTCATTTATTGAGTGAGAATGCTTCCACAGAATACATTCATTATTGTGCGGCATTTGGAAACTTTCTCTCTTTGCAAGAAAATTTTCATTTTTTTACCCTGAGCAAAATTTTTATCAATTCGATTTTGCTCAGACTAGTTTCAAGAAAATGATTTCACTTTCCTCATTAATCGTTCTAATGGTCCGAGCAAATGTATCAAATCATGGTTCAATGATGAGTGTTTATCAAGAGCCAATGATTAGCTAAACTCTTGAGATGAAGTTGCTTCAATCCTCTTCATCTTTAGAATGAAGATAAATTGCCCAAGTCAAATTGAAGAAATAAGTTTCACCATCACTATGACACTTATCATACTGAGCAAGTCTAACTCTTCTGCTAACCGAAGACACACGAAATAGCATGAATAATTCAAAGTAGCTGCCTTATTGTGGCTTGATTTAGAAATTTTCACTGAGGAGGTCAATTCATGTCAGGTCAGAATTATCTGAATGCGTCTTTTTATTCATTTTATTTAAGGAAACGTTCTTCTCATGAAAAAGGTGTAAGACAGATTAGCCTCAGTTCCATCAATTTTTACCTAATGACAAACACTTACCCAAGAAAAACCTGAGTCCAATCAGAGAAATGATGTAAGAAAGCTACCAGTTAGGAAAGGATATCTGATCGAAGAATCTTCCCAGTGATATGAAACAAAAAAGATCGATGTTTTCGGTGAGATTCTTTGATATAATATGCTAATCAGCGTTCAACATTTCAATATATATATAAGTCCAAGGTGTTCCAACATATCAGCACTAGCATTGATCATAGCTAATGGATTAGCAATGTTCGTACCAGCTACTGATTTGACAGTGTTTCGAGTTCCCTGAGAGAACGAAAAAATGAAAAATGAAAGACTTTGGCCTTAGGTTGCTTAGATTGAAGTCTGAGCTTATACACCTTTCATAATAAAGTCGATCACGTCAGTTGTATGGTTAGGAATTGAGAACAGAATTTCTCTCTCTCTTTCTAGCAACGGGCTCACTTAGCTTAGCTCGGTCTAATAGGAAACTCTAGAAAACTCTCATAAATTTCAAAACTCTTTCCAAATTGAAAACAGAATTTCTATCTTTCTCTCTCTCTCTCTCTCTCTCTCTCTCTCTCTCTCTCTCTCTCTCTCTCTCTCTCTCTCTCTCAAGAGATATAGCTTTAGGATGGGTAGTTACAAATCATAGCTCATGACGTGAATTTCTTGTTAATTTTCCGATAATGAAGGCTCGCGTGTGTCACATGTATGTCTGCCTCGCATGCTTAACGTGCTTCCAATCGCTGTCTAGACTGATGAGTTTACATGTAGTATCAGTTAGTCAAAACAACTACTGTTCTGAAGAGCGCAATTATTCAATTGAGCTAAACTAATTTGATTTTGTCTAATTTTGCCGTATAGCATCTTTGTGATGGGTTTAATGACTGTGGAGATTACTCTGATGAGGAACACTGTGATGTTGACGAATGCACCATTGGAGGTCATGATTGCCCTCAAATTTGTGAAGATATGAAAATAGGCTACAAATGCAGTTGTCAGAAAGGTTTCATAGCAGTTGATGGTGGAAAACGTTGTAAAGACATTAATGAGTGTGAAACTATACGTCCATGCTCACAGTATTGTCGAAATCTTTATGGTTCATATTCCTGCTCTTGTGCCCCTGGTTATCATTCAAGTCATAACGGAACGAGCTGTCGTTCCAATTCAACTCTCCACCCTTACATTCTGGTCTCCGAGCGACACAACATAATTTTCACTGATTCACAAGGACACAATATCAAAATCAAAGTGGCAAACGTATCGAATGCTGTTGCTGTTGATTTCGATTATGGTCAAAGCTGTCTTTATTTCTCAGAAGTAGCTTCTAATGGGAGCACAATCAAGCGGGCTTGCTACAAAAACAGTTCCTCAACTTTGGAAGAAGCTCTCGAGGAGCCCAAAATTATACATTCCATCGTGCTGAAGAGTCCCGATGGCTTAGCTGTTGATTGGGTTGCAAAAAATCTTTACTGGTGTGATAAAAATCGAGAAACAATCGAGGTTTCCCGTCTAGATGGAAAGTTCCGGAAGATACTCATCAAGAAAAATCTTCATGAACCTAGAGCTATTGCCCTGCATCCTAGACTGGGATATATGTATTGGACTGATTGGGGAGATAGACCACACATCGGAAGAGCTGGTATGGATGGGAGTGATCCGAAAATTCTTATCGATGGAAACACAAGTCCCGGACTTGGATGGCCAAATGCTTTAACCATTGATTATGTTACTGGAGAGCTGTGGTGGGCTGATGCAAAATTAGACTATATCGCTGTAGCTCGACTTGATGGCTCAAATTCAATGGTAGTAACACGCCCCACCACAAAATATATTGGGCACATCTTTGCTATAACAGTCTTTGAAGATAATATTTTCTGGACTGAATGGAATAACAAATCTGTTGTCAAATGTAACAAATATCATTGTGAAAATAGCACTCTCATCTTATCATTAAGAGACAAGCCAATGGATATTCATATCCTCCATCCTTATCGCCAACCTTCTCTGCCATTTACTAATCCTTGTAATTCTCTGAATTGTAACGCATTGTGTCTACTCAAACCGGGAAATTTCGAAGCTCAAGCGACATGTGCATGTCCCGAAGATTTTATCCTCAGTTCTGATGGTCGTTCATGCTCAAGCAATTGCTCTGTTGGAAGTATATCATGCCCCTCCACACTCAAATGTATCTCCTCTGAATGGTTCTGTGATAAACATGATGACTGTGGCGATGGTTTTGATGAGCCACCAACGTGCAATGCATCTCTCGCATCGTGTGCTCCTGGCCACTTTTCGTGTTCTGATGGAGCTTGCATTCCTGCACAGTCTTATTGTAATGGTATCGTTGACTGTCATGATGGGTCTGATGAAAAGTGTGATCAAACAACCATCAATTTATCTGATGGAGATTCATGTTCTAAAGATTTTTGTCTCAATGGAGGCAAATGTTCGGATGATGGTAAAATGTGTATCTGTCCGGATGGATACAGTGGGTTACAGTGTCAAATCAAGCATTGTGGTTGTTTGAACGGTGGAACATGTGTAAAAAGTCAAGAATATAGAAGTTGTCTCTGCCCACCCGGTTATATGGGTGAATTATGTGAAAAAAGTGTTCTACCCCTTTGTAACGATATTCTGTGTAATAATGGCGGTTACTGTCAGGTTATTGATGGAAAAGCTGTTTGTAACTGTTCAAGAGGTTGGGAAGGTCCAACTTGTGACAAACTTATCCGTGGCTCGGATATTTGTGATCATTACTGTCAAAACGGAGGTAATTGTACTATGAGTCAAGGTCACATGCCTCCGCTTTGCAGGTAAGTTGAAGTTTGATGGATCATAATCCCAACTCTCTAATCGTAATCTCCTATCTTTTCAGCTGTACATCAGACTGGACTGGGTCCAGGTGTCATATACCAGTAACCTGTAAAGGTTTATGTCTAAATTCGGGACAATGCTACCTCAGCTCAGGGAACTTACCAAAGTGCAAGTACGTTGACTAAATTTTTGCTTCTCGCGAATGTTCCCTGAATTCCCACTGAATTAACTGTAATTGTCTTTGAACAGATGCTCACAAGGTTTTGAGGGGGAGAGATGTGAAAAGTCTACTCTCAATACTTCCAGCATGTCTTCAGCGTCACACTCATTTGGTTCCTCTGATTGGAAAATCATTCTAATTGCCGTGGCTGGTTTCATAGCTTCAATATTGATTGGATTTCTCACCATTCTTGGGTTGCGCTTACATCTCAGGTATTCAAAGTTGAAATTTTTCCTCCTTTTTCTGAATTCTCTTTCTATTCTGTAGAAATAGACCTTTCATGCATCGTCGAATCGATGATTTTGGCGTTAACATGGAAATAACTAATCCTATGTTTGGAGACGATACAAATGAAGATCGATACTCCCCTGAGACCGCAATTCAGTCCCTCCCTCTCAAGATAGATAACAAGGTAAGCTGAATTTTTCAGCCTCTTTTTTCAGATCTTTTTGTTGCAGATCTATCCAGCAAGAGACTATTTTCCACAGCTCTATTCTCAGAACCTAATTTGTTGACTATTCCAAAACAGAGTACAAATTTCGCCAATCCTCTCTATGAGTTCGAGGAAGAAAAGACCAATCTTCTCACCGAAGATGGTAATGTCGTGATAAAAGAGAACGTCAATGGAGAAACGGTCAATGGCAGTGCCAAATCCGAAAACTAACAATCTGTCTGTTTTACCTTTTACGTGAATTGCTCTCCAATTTTTGCCCATTCTTTCTACTTCAGATTTTATTTTATTTTGTTTTAAAAATTTCCGGTGATTTTTTAGCCTTTATTGAGCTTTGAATCGCTAATCAATTTCTAAGCTTACATCGAGCCATCTCTGTTGGACCTTTCGTTTTTGAAAGAAATCTACTTTCCTGTTCATTCACACTGTCAGGATCTTTTTCAATGGTGCCAAAAGGCGAATTCAAATTTCAATCTACTTGATGAGAAACTCATACTGGCCATCTCTTGATGGACTGAATCTCATTCAGACACAAATGTAATCTGATTGCTATCTCGACAAAGCATTTAATGAGCTTGTCTTAAAGGCTAGTCTTCCTTAGTTCACCTATAACTTAACACAATGAGTCCATGCTTAACGCAAATTTCTCTTATATTTGAGTGTATTATATGCAACAATCATTCATGATTATATTGCCAATTATTGTTAAAATTTTTGGAAAAACAACAAAAAATTTGTGTCACTATTATTTATTACAAAGAGATAATCTCTTGGATGACTAGAATGATGATTGGTCGGCATAACATGGCACAGAAGCAATCTTCCTCTCAATGTCACCCAACACCGCACTACGTAGAACACATAGAATGGTATGTAAATAGTTTTGAGTTCACTGTTCAAATAGTTTGCGGAAGAGAGTTTCTCAGAGAGATTCGATGTACCGTTCAAAATTTCTTATCTTCATCAAATTTTGGCCGAACACTCAGCTTCACTCTCTTGATGCGGATCGCTGAGTGATTCGGGACAAACTCTGGGTATCTATTCCAGTGACCATTTGAGGAATGAGACGTGGAGGGAACAAGTTGTTAGCAATACCTTCGATCAGCCAATCAGTAATGGCTTTAGAACTTTTGATCACTAATGATCGCCAATCCAAGCGATCACCTAGCAGAATGACCACTTGTGTACCCCTTTTAACACCAACTTTCCACCTTCTAAGTAAAGTTTCGCGTGCACAACGAACCTTACTGAACCACGATAACGGATTTATAAAGTGTTTTCGTGATACCGTTGAAAGTTCGCGAGACTCTTCACCATTGTAAATAGGGAAACTATCGGTCACATGATTTCGTAATGTTATACTTAGGCATAGAAAAAGCAGCAAGAACTGCATTATCATGAGAATATGACGATGAACATGAAAAATGATTGGCCATTGAGGATGTCTTGAAACTGAGTGACCTCACACTTGATCTCCTGCTTTTCATAAATTGACTTTCCCCCGCTCATTCTTATTGTTATTATCTCTCTCTCTCTCTTTCTCTCTCTCTCTCTCTCTCTCTCTCTCTCTCTCTCTCTCTCTCTCTCTCTCTCTCTCTCTCTCTCTCTCTCTCTCTCTCTCTCTCTCTCTCTCTCTCTCTTCCATTCTAACTTCCTCTGCCATCTCTGCTCACTTCTTCTTGACTTTTCTCAATATTTTGGCATTTAAATTTTCTCCGATGACCAATCAGACCAGTCTGGTACAGCATTCTGTTTTGGCTCTGAAAACACTCAAAAACTGGGCTTACCTTGCATATAAACCATTTCATCAGGTTCCGTAAGTTGTGGGTAACCACATCGGCCTGGTCATCGATACCAGGAGGAGGTTTTACTCACCTTAATTTGCTTTTGACTCAGTAGTAATTCCTCTTTCCGATATCATTCAAACTGTATTCGAAACTGAACTTTTTCATTTCTTTCTTTCATGGAAGAAATGATCAAAAGGCAACGAGTGATCGTTTAACATTCGTTTCCCGAGGATTTTCGGAATTATCATCATTTTGTATCCGATTGATATGAAACATCAGCTGCTTAAGTCCGATTGGAAGAGATTTTCCTATCATTCTAAGCTGAACTGAATTGAGTCCAGTTTCAGTATGACAATAATCGGCCAGTGTTCATTTAAAGAATTGATACAGGCAGAAAAAATTCGTCCAGAATATTAGTCAGATTTTCACGTCCAAGAGGGTTTGCTTTTGACTCATCATGTTAGGGTATAAGAAAATCTGAGTCGAATCAGAGAAATGATGCAAAAAAGCTGCTAGTTAGGGAAGGATATCTGATCAAAGCTCTTTCTCAATGATATGAAACAAAAGAGATCGATGTTCTCAGTGAGATTCTTTGGTATAATATGCTAATCAGCGTTCAACATTTCAATATATATATAGTCGAAAATGATAGCCTTCAACTGTAGCTGATAATTGTCTATACACTTTAAACAGAGTCGAGGTATGTGCACTTTCATTAGTGTATATCTTCACGGTATTGAATTCTAAGTTACTAGGCAGTTTAGAGATTTGAAAAACGGAACAGCAAAACGCGAAGAAACGAGAGACAATAAAGGCAATAACGAGCTGAAAAATAAACTCCACAATGAGATGAAAGATGAAAGACTTTGGCCTTAGGTTGCTTAGATTGAAGTCTGAGCTTGTACATCTTTCAGAATAAAGTCGATCACGTCAGTTGTATGGTTAGTACCACCGAGATCTGGAGTGTGAATCTTAGCTTCGTTGAGTACTTTGTGGATAGAGCTGCGGATCACAGTTGCATGATAGTTAAGTCCGAGGTGTTCCAACATATCAGCACTGGCATTGATCATAGCTAATGGATTAGCAATGTTCATACCAGCTACTGATTTACCAGTATTTCGAGTTCCCTGAGAGAACAAAAAAATGAGAATAAAGTTCGATACACCAGAATCCTGATGCTCACAGTTTCGAAGACAGCATATTCGTCACCATAGTTGCGACCAGAAGTAAGACCTGGTCCTCCAGTGAGACCACAGGCAATGTTCGTTAAAATGTTTCCATAAAGATTTGGCAGTAGGAGAACGTCAAACTTGTTTGGATTCGATACCAACTGAAAAAAGGAAATCGTTTTATAACTGAAGAAGATAAGAAATACTCCAATCATTCAATATTTACCTGCATGGAACAATTGTCTATGATTATGTTGTCACACACTATGTCTGGATATTCTTTGGATATATCTTGACAAGTATTCAAAAATAGACCATCGGACAACTTCATAATGTTAGCTTTGTGAACAGCTGTAATCTTTTTGCGATTATGTTTTCTGGCATAGTCAAAAGCATAACGAGCAATTTTTTCAGATTGATCTCGGGTGATAATCTTTAAGCTCTCAACAACACCTGTAACGTTCTCATGCTCCAAGCAACTGTATTCACCCTCGGTATTTTGACGAATGAGAACAATATCAATATCTTTATGCCGAGATCTTATACCAGGCTGACTCTTGCAGTGAATAACGTTAGCGAAAAGGTTCAATCTCAATCGAAGTTCAACGTTTCTTGATCGTAGGCTACGGCTGTGTTCACGGGTCTCAATATTTCCCTTCAATGCCACTCCACTTCTCTTGATTGCCGTCACAGCATCTTCAATGTGCTCTATATTTTCTGTGGTTGAATCAAGATGCATCTCCTCGAAGTCAACAGGCACACCTCCAGTTCTATGAGGATGAAAAGATGGAAAGCATGAGAGTCTCGAAAGAGTATGCAACTCGTTTAACCGCCACATTGGCTAAGCACGCTAAGCACTTACTTAAATATTGTTTTGACATAAGACATCATCTCAGGTCCTATACCATCTCCAGGCAACATCGTAACAATAAATCTTCCTCCATATTTGGCTTTGTAATTGCGGGTACTTGTGCGATCCGTTCGTCGTTGAATCAGAGGATCTAGCAAAGTTAACTGTACATGATGGATTGAAAATTTTTAGAAAGCTCATAAATAACAGTGATCTTCCGCATAATCAAATCAATGGGGACATAATTCATCAATTGCATTTGTACAATACAACGTATTTTGCATGATATGTGAGAAATAAATTGATTTCAAATATAACTGTACACTTACACGAAAAACTCCTGGATTTGGTTTGTTGATGAGACTAGAAATTAGGCCTCCTTGGACACAACTTCTGAGCATGATGATGATTCTCAATAAAAGCTACTGATCATCACCCAATTGAAATAACTAATTATAATTAAGTATATACTTTTATAAAATTGTTACACAAAAAGAAAACAAAAAGTGTAATGAACAGAAGTTGATCAGCAAAGTCGACTCGAGAGTCAACATTCAATTGCTTGAGCAACTGCAGAGTATAAACAAATCCTAGCCAACATATCGGATCTTGATAGAGATACATTGAGTCTACTAACTTTGTACGTTGTCGAGTTTACGATCGATTCATTTTCATGATGATTTTTCGATTAATTCCCTAATATTTGATGTAGCACGAGGATACAGCTCCGAAGGTTTGAAAAGGCTGAAATCTGACAAACGGAAGATCAGTGTTAAAAAAAACTTTTCATCATTCTCTGATAGAACACTATCTCAGTGATGATCGTGCGGTGTGGTTGGAAAGCACATCGACTTGATTCAACCTGATCGTTTTATTTTTTTTCAATCAGAATCATGAATTTATGGTGGTCTCTCATGAAAGATATGATCTCACTTAGATCCGATAAATCTTTGTCAATCGATCAGAGTAATGGATTCTCTGCAACGACCTAGCATTGCATCATGGCTTGAAATATTTCTAGGATTTGGATACGAAATAGCTAGAACCAAAATTCTTTTTGATTGAGTTACGATTTATCTAACATTATTCGATAATTCCTTATCAATTTTTAGAAACTCCTAGCTTTCTCGTTCTTTTTCTTTCATTTGATTCGTATTGGGCATTTCACTTTTGCGATTTTGGCTTACATTAAATATATTATCTAATATGGCAATATTTGATGAAAATTATCCTTCAAAGTTTCAATTGTTCCATACTTTTTGTTTGCCGTCTTAAAGTTGAGTAGATTGTTTGTTAGCTCAACTGGGGAACTTTTGTAATCCATCATCTCAGTATTCGTCATCTGATCGGGAAACAGAGGAGAGGATAAATTCCATCCGAAGGAAGTTGATTCATTAAGTGCGCTAACGGAAGGAAGAATATAGAACCTTTCGGCAATAGCTTTGATTTTATCACAATCAATGAGGTTCATGATAATGATGAAATCCTTCAACAGCAATTAGAAGCTTTGTGGAGGAATCGAGGAAATGATTAGGCTGGCTTGTTACAATTTTCATTCGAATTGAGTTAGATTTGCATCAAGCTGCAGCTGAATAAATAATTATCATTTGATAGCTTAGAACAATTATTTTGTGATTTATTGTGATCAAATCAGAACTTTTAAAGCACTCATAGACACTCTTTAGAAATTAAATAATGAAAGAAGTCATAATAATTTAGAATGTAAATAGCTTGGTGGATATATCCATCAGCTTGGAATGATGAATGAACTATGATATTTTTGTGATAAAATTGAACAAGAAAAATCTCAGCATAAGAGAATTTGAAAACATTCGAGCTCTTCAAATCTAAAATTTGAATGAGAATGCTTGATTAGTTCGAATATTTTCCTCAGAAACAGCTGAGAGAAAGGACATAAGATAAAAAAGATGGCTTCAATGATCCCGAAAAGGCTTCAAAAACGAAATGCTTGACCCAAAAAGCTTGAACACCTTGTAATGGAATGAATCAACACATAAGAAACAAGTAATAAGTTGTCACAACTAGTGTGTTCTCAACTTCCATTCTCTCCCTAGTACGTTGGCATCGTTTGTTTTATCGACTTCGTTGCGTGGAAGTTGAGATCCTCAAAAGAGAAAACGATGGGAAGGATTTATGAACCCATCCATGGGAGAGGAACAGATTATGGAAGCTTTCCTTCCACAGGAAGATGTCAAAATTTGGCTACTCCTTTAACCGAGGTTCAGTGAGCTCGAAGACAATGCAGGTAATGGAAAAGAGGATGTATTGTGAGTAGAGGTCGATGTTGATGGAGTGATCGATGGTGAAGGAGGAGTGAATGATGATGACGAGAGAGTTTTTCGATGTAAATAACGATTCGATGGTGTGTGGCTGTTCTTTATCAAAGTGTTGGCAAAAATGAACGAATCAGAGGAGCTGATCAACTTTAGACCATCTTGGTATGGGATTCCAAGAGTACAATTTAATCCCGTGAAACTTTCAGCCAGAGTTCGCTCACTGTACCATTTTACTAGCTCTACAATTGTATTGAAATACTTAGATCTAGAAAGGCAGAACTTGTTGTCAAATTTACAAATTTTCATATGTTGGACAACTCCATTGCAATTCAAGCTGATTGCAAATACACCTTTTTGGTTTGGACTAATGCGAACCAGAAAAGTCGAATTGGGAAGCTTTTCCAATACATTTTCTGCAATTGTTCGATCCATGGTGCCCGCAAACCAAGGATACGCTTGAAGATTAAGATTGACATAATTTGAGTAAATGATATCTTTATGATCTTTATCATTGCAACCGCTCAATTCATACATGAAAGCCAAACGTGAAACAGAGGCCGGTGTATAACGGCAACCACCAGTTTCAACATCACCTATGGATGATGATCGTTGATGATAATGACTGACTGGAAGACCAGACTGATGAGAGTAGGTGTGATGAATGAGATTCGAATTATACGAATTATTTGGAAGCTTTGAAGGAATCTGAACCAATTTGGCAGGGAATAGGCCCTCTTTACCGGTGCGCTGATTTTCTCCGAGAAACCATGGACTATTGGAAGGATCAGAGGGCACATTTGATGGCTTAGTGTTAGTAATAGCTATTATATCATCAGCTTCGAAACAAATTTCACCTCGCTCCGGATTACCTTTGAAGGGTAAAATAGCGCGAACTTTTGTCAAGTCTTGAACGGAAGAAATATCTCCATTAGAAGAATCTAGACCTAAATTGAGGATACCATTTTTCGTAGAGAAAACATCGGAAGATGATGATATGGTAAACGCATCATCCTCTCCGCCTCCGGAAATAACTGAGGGACTCGATGAGGGTAACGGAAATCGTGGGGGTAAACTAGGAGCACCACATGGACGAACGGAGAGAATACAATTTTTGTGGACAGCAACATCACAGATGGTGCATCTATATCCTTGGAAAAAAAGTCCACACAAAAGTTTATCACAGAAGCCACAAGTTTGTGGAGTTTTGAAAGTGTTCATGATGAAAGCATGATCAGTATTTCCATTTCGTACAGGCTCAGGATTCACATTATCGAGCGCTTTTTCCACCGCATCGATCCATTTTCGTTTTTGTTCCTCACTTTTCACAAAAAATGTGTATGTAGATCTGTCTTGGGTATTAACAAGGAACCATTGATGGCTTAATTTTTCTTTAAAATGCTTGACCATAGTACTACCTACAGGAGGTGTATCTTCTACTTGGAAATCATTTAAGATTAATGCTGATTTGAAACTATATTGCCCATTTTTAAGTGATTTACACATTAAAATAACTTTGTCGAACACGAAAATATAACGACTTTTAAGATTTTTGGCATCTTGTGATCTCATTTTAACTTCACCATCTTTAACTAACCGACCATAATCTTTTAATTCAGTATCTTCAGGCATCTCTAAATCGAAAATACTCTCCTGTATACCTTGAATTATTTGTAATGTTTCACTATCACGCTTAACTTCATTAATGTATTCGCCAATATGTATCATAGCTTGATAAGCCCTCTGTAGACCAGGATAATCATCATGAGATTCGGAAGTATTTTTGATCAACTCTTTGAGTAATAGATGATATTTGAGTATTCTTTGCATCGGTAGTGATAAAAGATCACGTAATTTAAATTTACCATCATTTGCTTCGGTTTGCGATTGTGTGATGGCTGCAGCAATTGTTTCACTTTTTGCACACAATTCGTCAATCATACTTTGAGCACGCGGAAGATTGGCACAATAATCACCGTATATAACGAATTTATCTTTCCAATTAAAGAAGCATGTACTGATCCGAAGACCACTGATTCCACCAGCTGATGCACAACACAAATCTCGATGGAAACTTGTGTGCAAATCAACCAATTCCTGGATGTGATTGAATATGATTGAACGATGCTTTGGTTCCAAAATTTTTTTCAATGGCCTCGCAAAATGTTTAATAATCATATTGAGAGCATCAATATAATTTTTTTCCGTTTCAATCAGCTCTCGTATACAATAATCTCGCTTTTCCAACAGCGATACACCATTAAAATAGCCAACCGATGAACCATTGATTCCTCCTCCACTTCCACTGCCACCAATACCATCGCCACTATCCTTTGGACATCCGGGCGATGCTGAGGTGGACGATGATGATGATAAAAAGTGATTACTTTTATCACCACCACCAACACGAAGGGTCACATAACACAAATCTTCGTAAATATCTTCCTCATGGGTACGTCGTGCAGATGAGCTGCATCCAGTAGCATTGTATGATGATGATACATTTGACGGTAAAAGTGAAGCAGATGATACTGTTGGAAACATCAAGTATACACTTGTTCAATATGCATACACATGTATATACAGACAATTGTTAATATTTACACAACACAATCAACATTATCATCCAGGAATGTAGGTATATATCATGATGATAAAATATATTATATTTTTTTCACACTCTCAAACATTCTTACTGCAACATTAGAACTGAAACTGAAACTGCATTCAATCCAGTGAATTGATTTTGCAAAAAAATTTTTTGCATTTTGCTAAGCTTGGTGAAAGTGATTTTAGATGGAGCCATATTAGTGGGTCCTGAAAAAAAACTTTTTTTCGAACTTTTTTTCGGACCAGAACGAAATGAAATCATTTTCGGTAGAAAAAAATTTTTCCTGATTATTTCACCTTTTTTCTTGCACTGGAAAAACAATGCTGATCAAAACCTTAAGGTGTGCTTTAATCATCAACTCATGTCCGAGATGATCATTCAGTATAATAGTAAAAGTTCATCTTTCTTTCTCTCTCTCTCTCTCTCTCTCTCTCTCTCTCTCTTTGGATTTCCTCTAGATTACTGTTCTTGATTTGACCATCGAGAAGGTGATCAAAAAAGGTAGGAAAGGTGGAGAGAAAGGTTGATGATAATGTATATTTCAGAACAACGAAACTCACTTTCTAGATGAGCAAACGTTTTTCGAGCTAAGATCGAACTCATAGCAAGGAAATTGATGCATAACAAATGGAGAGGAAAGTCTCTAAAAATTGATAAGAATTGACCTGATGAATCAGATAGGTCAGATAGGGCATAACTTGACCAGATCCATGGTTCTATTTAGTCAGTTGAAATAATCACCAATTTTAATTCTTCCCTTTATACCTGTTTTGACCCGTGACCATAACCAACTGTAAACGTTTATGTTCTTAGAATTCCTAGAAGAGCACTCAATCCAAGCATGGAAATGATATTTTCAATCATGGGAGAAAGCTGGTAAGTAATGATTGTTCCAACAGGCAAACAAACAGATTGGAATTCATGTGCAACCACTAACTAACTACAGTCGGTTGCAAAATAATACAGCCACAAGATTTTAGCTTAGATCATTGAGAGTTGAACTCAAATAAGATATCAACTGCTTCATAACCTAAAAGTCCAGTAAGTTTGAGATGATGACAAGGTTCAGAGAATTGAATCCATTCCGATCGAAACCAAGTTTTGATGACACATGGTTGCAAAATAATATGGCCAAAACCGAAAAAGCGGCTAAAACAGAAATTTCAGGCAAAAGAGAAAGAGTACACATTAGTTCCGGATTGAATATCAAGTAAATGTGTTGAAAAATTGTCATTTCCAAATTTTTGAGTCATCCATCATGGCCGAAGAAAAAGCTTGACTGATCTAGAAATTGGTCAAATTCTCTCTTCTCATAATCAGGGTAAATCAGTAAATCAGGTGGATAAGGGAAAAAATTGGTCTGTCAAAATCGGTTATCAATGATTTTCTCAAAGATCCCAGAGCAATATGGACAGAAATACATACTGGACGTTCAAAAATTCTCACAGATCGTCAGTCTCAACATGTTTTAAATGCCTCATCCATGCTTCTGCATCCGCAAAAAAAATGGTTTTGGGACAATTGCATTAATTTGATTAAGTGGCTCGCTTGCAGTCCAAACCTTAGTCCGATTGAGAACGTCTGGGGGCTTCTCGTCTGTAGGTTTTATCGAAAAGACCGACAATTCGATTCAAAAAATAGGCTGAAGAGATCGATTGTTGAAGAGTTGAATGGATTAGATCAAAGTGAGATACAGACTCTCATTGGATCAATGAAGTCTAGATTACTTCAAGTGATCGAAAAAAAGGTGGAGAAAGGACCTATTAGAATTTTTTTCGAAAATTTTCCAAGTGGCCGTAAAATTTTGCAACCAGTGAGGTTCATGGAAAAGCTATATCTCCATGTCTTGTTTCAATGATTTCATTCAATTTTCTTCTCCTCACTTTGTAAGCTTCTCCCACGAATTTCTATTCCACTCACATGAGAAATTCATTCAAAGATACATTCTCTCGAATTTCATACTGGCCGTATTTTTTGCAACAGAATGTAACTCACTCTCTACTTTAACGACGGCATAAAAAATTCGCGATAAAAAAACACCAAGCGGAAATTCGATGGGGAAAGAAAAGATAATTAATGATAATCAATTACAGAGTTGAATTTAGTAATGATAATTTACAAATCCATAGTGTCGTTCGAATTCATGATGGGCACATCAACTGGCTCAATATCAATGGGAAAGTCATCACAGGTTGATATTGAAAGATTTTGAGAGTCATCTTTGTTTTCCTCTTCAGCATTATTGGCAAGTTTAGCTCTGAATGCAGATAATTCAGGAGAAAATACACCGAGTGGTTGCCACAAAACGATGGCTTTTGCAGCTTTATCATATTCATTGTCGATCATTCGGTCGAGAATAGTCTTTGATCCATTGAGCACACGATTCACCTCATCGGATATATGTAACCGGGAACGATTTTTCCTCTTCTCATCTTCATCCTCATCCAAATCAATATCTTCATCCTCACATATTACATTCGAATGAGTGTCCTCAGAAGATGAGCTTATCTTCATCTGATTGAATTTAGCGAAGAGACGTCCTTCACTGATGTATTGTTTGGTAGGTGGTTGAGGTATGTCGTCATCATCATCTTCACTGGAACTACTGCGACGTTTAAGATGAAGATGTGATGATGATGATGATAATGGAACAAGTGTTGGGACAGTATAAGTTGTGTCAAGAGGAGTGGATGCAAGGTGATTTGGTATTCCATCAACACTGTTTGGTACGCTGGCAGAGAAATTGTTGAGCAATTCCCATTGAGTGGCAATTTGTGAAGAGCATGGATCAGGTGGACGGATGGCTGCTGTAAAAGATAGATATCAATGGTTATCAATTGTAGCCGGAAGATGATAGCCATCAAATTTGACAACTATGTTGATAGTTATACTCACTTAGTGATGTGGAGCTTGTGCCAGTGAATTGCATCACCGGATTTTGGGGCTGAGGTATGACTGGTGACATCCCTGAAATCCAAGGCATCTTGTTCGGCACAGTGTGAGACCAAACACCATTTGATTGGTTCATAATGGAAGAAGTGAATGGTAGTGAAGAATTTGATTGACCAGGATAGTCCAATCGCCTGTGGGTGTGATGAATATACACGATTAATAATCAAAAGTGTTGAGAAAGATTGTTGCAAGAAGAACTTGTGAGTGTGTGTAAACAATTGATTGTCTGGACAAAATTCGCTCAAAGGGTCAAAACAGGACAAGGACGATTGATGCTAAATTATCATCAATGGAGTCAAAAGACTAAATAGTATGATGCATGATTGTAGTGGATGGAAAAAGTGAGGTCACACTTCAATCACATTCAAGGAGCCCATAAATTTGAATGCCAATCAAGTGGGTGGAAAGCTTAAAAACGGAAGCTGGAAAGCTCAAGTTCACTTTTCACTCTAATCTCTTAGCTGATGATGTAAAAATTCATTTTGAGCTCTCATTCTAATCAAGATGATAAATTACACATGCATCAAATCATTGAAAAATGAACAAAATAAACACACTGACCATAGTGTAAACACTATCAACTTCATATCGCGAAAATTCTAGAAGCAAGCTTACACACACACACTAACACTGTAGCCTCAGCAGTGTCCACTTACCCAGTAGCAATACAGTTTTGGGTTGTCATCTCAGTGAATATATTCGCCACATGGAAAGTATGAGAATTGGATGAAATAGATGAACAAAAATTGGAAGAGAAAATTGATCAAATATAAATTTTATTCAGCAAAAATGCTCAGGCTAAAACACCATCAAACAAGCAAGATAATCTCGATGCTTAACTCACAGCTGACAGAGCAAGTGTGGCAGGTAAATAAAAATACTTGTACATCTTGCGTCAGAGTGAGAAAAGAGAGAGAGAAAGAGAGAGAGAGTCCAAGTACGTGATCGGATACGTGTCGAATCCAGCATCTTAAAATTTCATTTCAAATTCTGGAGAGAGAATGAGATTTTGATTTGGAATATGATTAGAAAGATGTTTTTCATGAGAAGAAGAGAATTTGAAAACTGTATACTTGCCTCTTAACGATTTGGACCACATCTTCATCGTTCAGAACATGATCTTTGCCTACTTTTTGAGGATAATGTTTGACTGATGTTCCCCAAACTAAGGCACTGGAAAATTAAGGAGAGATTTGTAAATACACAATTTGATGGAAAAAATGTGAGATGAAACTAACCATTTAAATTCTTTTATCAGAGTTCGATGTAGCTTGTTACAGAAGTCTTCTACTGCTCGATGGTCTTGAGTCAAAATTACAGGAGATTGGTAATCAGGTAACTGTCCTTTGGGCTTTGTGTAGCTGGAGAGAGGAAAAATTGACGTTAAAATTGAACAGATTACATAAATGTATAACTCTGTATACAAAAGAAACATTCAATACATACATTCTGATCAATTTTAGATACTCCCATGTCAATTCTAGTAGATCGTCAAAGTTCCATTTATGATGCGCTGAGATTGGCACAGTGTGAGGTATTCGATAGATTATATCAAGTTCTTCGATAGAAATCTGGTCTATTTTGTTGAGTACATAGATGCAAGGAATGTAAACTCGATTCCCTTCGATAACATCAACCAAATCATCACAAGTTGCATCATACTTTAGCACTACATCAGCATTGTGTATACGATATTCTCCACAAATTGACTTTACAGTTTCTAGATCCAACTCAGATTGAGGAACCAAAGCTTGCAATGCAATTCCACCTTTTTCTTTTCGACGGAATGTGATCGCAGGAGGCTCTTTGTTTAGACGAATGCCGAATCCTTCTAATTCTCTTTCAATTATACGCTTGTGTCCAAGTGGTTTCAAAACATCCAGAACGATATAAATCAAACTACATGTTCGCGCCACTGCAATAACTTGTCTACCACGACCTTTGCCATCTTTGGCTCCTTCAATGATTCCTGGTAAATCTAACATTTGTATTTTAGCACCTTTATAACGAATGACACCAGGTACAGTAGTAAGAGTGGTGAATTCATAAGCTGCCACTTCCGAATAGACACCAGCGAGATTGCAAATCAAGGTAGATTTGCCAACAGATGGAAAACCAACAAAGCCGATTCGAGCATCTCCAGTTTTGGCCACATCAAAACCTTCACCAGGACCACCACCACCACCTTTGGGAGTTATCAATTCTCTTCTTAGTTTAGCTAAGCGAGCTTTCAAGAGACCAAGATGTCCCATCGTTGCCTTATTACGCTGAGTTCTTGCCATCTGAAAATGAACATACATGATACCATTTAATTAATGTACCCAACCTATCACAATTCCTACGTCCAGTAAGAAAGGAGAAAAAGTTTCAACTCTTTTTACTTAGAGAGGAAATGAAATCTCAAGAAAATTTTAGATTAGCGTTGAGAAGAGATGGGTTTATCGATAAAGTTATCGTCATATTTGCCTCCGAATTCACCCTAAAAATGAGCTACCCAATTTTGGGTATTCTGGGTCGAAAAATTTTCACCGCTGATAATTTCCTAATTTCTAAGAATTTAGATGAACTCCTCAGAAATGTTTGTTTCATAAAATGCTGAAAATTTCCTTTGAAGTGTATAATAGTGATTTATATTCTGTTAATTGGAATTCTAAGGATAAGAGAGAATTTTCCACAACGTTAGTCTCTTGCTAGAGCCTTAAAGAATAATAACACAAATCTAAGAAAATTCATACCAAGAATTAGAGTATCATCGAGAAGACAAAAAATTTACGCGGTTGAACAGTCTATTTCTCTACCTCACAAGTTATAGTTAGTCTCAATGATGTCAGATTTTGATATCATCTCTACCATAGTGCATCGAGTGTTGTCACTTGAATACAACTACATCTAACTGTATTTTCTTATTTTAACTTGTGACTCTATCTCATATCTGATATGATCGTCTTTCTTCTATTTTATTCTCTCATTCTCTATAGTAATATACTAGATCAATTGAATTAGAACTTACTAGTCGGAACTTTGTTGATTTCTCAGAGTTGACTTTGAATCATCTCAAGGAATATACAACATATATTGGCTAAAAGTATCTATAGAGGTTCTGAAATTTTGATTGATCAATCTTCCTATCTTGATTTTCTATAGAACTTGTAGAGAAGGCATCATAAGATAAAAAATGGTAAGCCCTACACTAGTAATGTTAACCGATCAAAACAAATTTTCAATCAAAACGAATAACTTCCAAGAATAGTGTTTAATCGATCTATTTTTAACTATTTTCAGCTAATTGAGAGCAGAGAGCCCAAATATGAGTCATTGTAAGAGATGTCATGTAACACCAGGGACTTTCATTTCAAAGATATCAGGAGACAATCAAACCTACGGAATTCATGCGGGAATAAGAACGTTTCCAATAAGACCTAATAGGACTGAAGTCTCATTCTCCTATGAAACTGCTTCTTAAGAGAATAAGGCCTCCATTGAAAACTTGGAGGAAATTCATGTTCAAATGGAAATTATGATTTTTATAGACTACTATCAGGTGGGAAAGTTTATTCATTGATGATTAGGCAATCAAATTCATCTGATAAACTGTTCGAAAGAACAATTACTCGAAAATAAGAACAGGGTTTTCTTTTCACTGGCATTCACAGTGAAGAGGAAAGCAGCATCCCAGAGATTTTTCTCTATTTTTTTGCAAGTCTTATTCTCTCAAGATTCTGATAGGCCAAAAGTTTCTCGCCTCAATAAAAATCAGATTGAAAGCTGATACTCTTCAGCCTCAAGATAGAACTGTTCAGTAATTTTCGATCACCATACTTCATCAAAAGAGTCTAAACAAGCCAGTGTATCATCAATCATGAACACGACCACAATTCTGGTTGTGATAGATGAAAATGTTTAAATGTCCTTACCTCAGCTTCGATGGCAGCAATTTTCTCCAATGTAGTCGACATCTTATCAGGAACAAACGATCAGATCGTTGATACAGAGAAAGATATACCACTGTTTTCGGGTAATATTAACAAACAATCCCCAGCGGCAAGTTGACCGATATGCTCGACCAAATCACAATCAAGAACACATGAGAAGTTATCAACACAAATTAAATCTACACAGAGCACGTACAATCGCACTCAAAATCAGGAGATCAGGACGAGATTTGATGATAAATTAAGAAAAAAAATCAGTAAAATTTATTTTGTTATCGATAAGCCATTCATGTAAACAAAACGAGATGAAATGTTGATCAACTGAGCACATGTTCAACATGTCATGTTGCGATAGTGCTTCCTCCAAGTTTTCCGAGGGAAGAGAGAGAGAGAAAGAGAGCAAAAATTCGATTCGTTTTGAGAATAATTAAAAAATTGAAAAATCTGAGAATTTGGAAATAAAAATACTAGAGATAACGTTGTTCGATAGTGGATGATTAAAGATAGAATAGATAGTTGCTGAGTTTTGGATCAGGCTCACGGTGAAGAGATGTACCGGTTAGGAAAGCCAGCTTGTGTGCATATTGGCACGGAGCAGGAACGGTGATTGTTCCCTAGGAGAAGGAAGAAGAAGATAATTTAGTTTGATCATATTTTGATCGTGAGAAAATTTTGTTCATATTTAATTTTATGCTTCCACTTACAGCCCAATTAAAGTAGAGGTGGCAAAGTTTGTAAGCCATTTGTTGATGGTGAATTGGTCGCCATCCAGTGCTATCTTCGATAATGTTGTACATCGTTGGATTAACGGTTCCTTGTCGAACACATTGGCTGATAAGATAAAAATCGTATCTTTCCTTTCTTGTGACCACTGTGTCGATCACAGTACCGGGAGGAGGATTGTCCAGAGATTGTGGATTGGTTTTGTGGAAGAATCGAGCATTAACTCGCTTGGTGACAATCACAAATGACCACAAAATTTTGCCCGGTTCAATAAGCTGATTGATTGCTGTTTGTAGCTGGGCAACTTCGAAATCGTATACATATTGTATTTGTCCTTCACCGACACCATCTCGATAAACCACCAAACGATCTGGAAGTTTACCATTAAGACTCTCATATTCTTTCAAGCCATCTAGAGATGGGATAGATAAAAATTGGAAATTGAACGATTTAAAATTATTGGCACCAATAGCATTATTGTGCTTCAACTTACTGGTCAAGTGCATTGCAAAATTGCCGGACATCTCTTCTCGACTTTGATGATATGAGACTCTGGAATACCATCGAGTTGCGGATTGATTTAAGCTGCACACAAAAGCACCAACTGAAGATCCTTTCTTTGTACTGTCGTGATAGCAATCATAGCCAACGATCATCATATTTTTGGGCTGATAAGGAGGGAAAATTTTCGATAAGATTAAATTTTTTCAAGAGGATGAAGAAAATTTTCAATCACAACAGAAGCAAAAACAAATACAAAAATAACACGAAGATAAGTATATTTCCTAGAGAAACAATCAGCATCCTTTGTACTGATCACCCATTTTCCTTAGCTCTCTTCAAAATCAATTGTACATCGATTAATAGAAACAGCTCTTTTCCAGATGATCAAAACTCTCAACTCATAAGAACTATCCTGAGTTTCCTCAAATCATGATAGAACAATAGATAACTCATGAAAATGGCAAAAATTCGACCCAATTCTTATATTTTCTCTTGATACACTTACCGGAATCTGGAGTGCCCAAGCCTCAGCACCAAGCTTGACGCTCATCTGAATGCAAACTTTGGTACATACTGTTTGCAGAGCATTTCGTTTCTGGAGAACTCGAGTAGTCACCACTTGAGAAGCCATCGGATGCTCACAACAGAAGATCTTTTTGACAGCATCATATCGATCCTTGTTGTTGTTTGGCACAATTATATTGACTAATTTACAGACAGGTGGAATCTTTTTACATGCCTCAACATAGGTCGCTGTTCGATCATTATCGAGTGGAATGATTTTGGGTGGCGATAGACTGACACCAAGAGGTTCAGCTACTCGTCGCAAAGTGTTGCAATAATCATCAACAATCTGTTTGTCTCGACGAAGACAAACGATAGCCCATGTATCCAAGCCCACCGGTTTCCGCATATTTTTCGAACGAATTTCACGCTCAAAGGACCCAGTTTTTTGAGCATACTGAGTACCAGCACCTTCATTTTCACCAAGCATCAGAATTTTCTCAGCCGGTAAAACACGACCAGGCAACTCGATAATACTGGTCTCAAATCGAAGATTCCATGCGGCCATCTCAGTGCGAACTTTTTCGTTACTAGCAAGCTTCCGTATAAAAGTGTTCAAAGCAGTTGCACGTCCAACTGGATCAGCACGAGTCATATTGCCCATCTCTTTCTTCAAATTGAAATCGGCACGCATTTCATCAGTCAGACCAGTCATAAGACATAGTTCTGGAATCAGCATGATTGGCTTATCTTCACCACCTCGCCTCTGTCGTTCGGTTGGCTTTACCAGCAGAAGAGGTTGACGTTCATCTTTGATGGTCACATTGTGCTGTTCAGTGTAATAATCTTTCAAAGTGCAACTGGTTCCTCGTCGATCGAAAGTGTATGTGACTGGATTTTTATCGAAAACTATATCATCAATACGATAGGTTTTATTGTTATAGTTTACCATCACAATTTTGCCCGGAAAATCACGGCGAGCTACGGCGCGAAAATTTTGACGATCAGCTCTCAGCATTTCCTGAAGCATATCATAGGCTGTTTGCGATCGAACCACTTTGTGGATCACATCATTTACCATCAATATACCTCCATCATGCTCATTGATAGCGGTGATAATACCAGGCCAAATTTGAAGTTTCCATTGGGGAAGAGTTTTCCGCTCGGTCTTATCATAATAGTTACGACCAATTTGCATCATACCAATATTTTGGAGGTTCCTCTTCATTTGAGTGTTGTACAGACGCATCATTTCCGGATGTCCCCATGTTACCGTTGAAGTATGTCGAATAGTAATTGAAATTTGTTCATTGTCAGACTTACGTGTACCAGACACAGTGGTCACCTCTGAATCCAACTCTTTGAGAGACTTTATCTCACTTCCACCATCGAACACATAGGCAGTACCAAACAGTTCTTTATTTTGGAAGATCAATTCACGTCTCATTCGAACTGATTCCACTGGAGGCTCAAAATCGACACGATAAGCATGGATGATGGCATCTTTTGGTGTGATCAATCGATAATAATTGGATAAAAGTGATATTGTGGTACCACCTTCACCAGCAGTGGTTCGAACATTAGCCGGAATGGTGTTAACTGGTTCAAATGGACGTCTTCCTCGTCCACGAGCTGGCATATCACCTTCCATGGCTTCTTCGCCCATACCACGTCCACCGATTGCTCTTCCTGCCATGATTAATTTTTACGGAACAAGATGATACGTTGACGAAGAAAGCACACTCTTACACACCGAATAGGATTCACAAGCAAAATTGAGGAAATTGTCGAATTAAAACTGATTAATAAGTAACTATCGGGCAGTCAATGGATCATCAACAGTCAAAAGTTCCACTTTAAAGCAGACAATCAAATGACTTTCAGCTGAAAATTAACGAAATTTATATTAAAATTTTGGAGCATAGATAAAAAGTAAGAGTGAGAAGAAGCAAAAGTGTTTTGTGAACAAAGTTCAAGAACCAATTTTTGAAGAGCAAGACAAACATTGTGTTCCTCTATGGACCCTATTATCTACGGAGATTATCATCCTTGATCTGCCAAAGTCACTTTTTTCCTTCTTTTAAGACAGTTCTACATCCCGTTAATGGATCAGAGGTCAACAGACTCTCACTTGTGTCATGTTCAATGTAATCGTTGCTCATCTTGCTAATCTTTTCTTAATCAGTTGTTAAGTTTATTCCGGAACACTTTTCAAGGAAAAAAAGTTCTACCATTAGTGGCAATACTTTATCGAAAGCTCTAGATAATTGGTCTAAAAGGGATGATCTCAGCGATTTAATGGTCATTCCCGGCTGATGTTGATCGATATCGAGATGCACAAAAATCAATTAGATCATCTCCCGGTTGACAAATCTTAAATCGTTGGCATTTTATTTTGGATAAAGTTCTATTTCCTGGAAAAAATTTTTCGAGGGCAAGAAGAACATAATTTTAATCGAAGATTTCAATCTATAAAATCATCAACTAAATAATTGTCAATACACCGAATGGACAAGATAAATTAATTTCGATCAATTTTCTATCATCAGAGCACTGCTCAGTCAAATAGACTTTGGGTTTCATTTATCCAGAAAAAACCAAGTGTTTACACCAACAAACTTTCAGTTTGCAGTGGCGTCTTATTTGATTTTTGGAGTTCAAAAGTCAAGCAAGAAAAGTTCAGAGATAAAACAAAAAGTTACTTAGTTTTGGATGTGGCTCTCGATGAAGAGAGGTTCCAGTCAAATATGCTAATTTGTGGGCATATTGACAAGGGGCTGGGACCGTGATAGTTCCCTAGGAAAAAGAGGAAGGACCATGAATGAATAATGTGTGGAAAGGAAAAATTTGATACATAAGTCACGTAAATTTAGTCAACACTCACAGCCCAATTGAAGTAGAGGTGGCAAAGTTTGTAAGCCATTTGTTGGTGATGAATTGGCAGCCATCCGGTGGTGTCTTCGATAATGTTGTACATTGTTGGATTAACGGTTCCTTGTCGAACACTCTGGCTGATTAAGTAGAAATCATATCGTTCTTTACGGGTGACCACTGTGTCCACCACGGTACCAGGAGGTGGATTTACGAGTGATCGGGGATCAGTTTTGTGGAAAAAGCGAGCATTTCCTCGCTTGGTGACTATTATGAAAGACCATAATATCTCGCCAGGCTCTATCATGTTGTCCAAAGCCATTTTCAATTGAGCCATTTCAAAATCATATATATGAGGAATTTGACCCTCACTTACACCATCTCGGTATACAATCAACCGATCTGGTAATCTCCCGTTGAGAGCTTGATATTCTTTTAGACCTCCTTTGGAACGAGAAAGTTTGTGAATCAGATATTTTTTCTCGAGTAAATAAACATCAAATGAGCATACCGGTTAAATTCATGGCAAAATTCCCAGACATCTCTTGTGCATTGTTATGGTATGCTACTTTTGAATACCATCGCGTAATGGATTGATTGAGGCTGCACACGAATGCTCCAACTGAGGAACCTCTTTTAATGGTGTCATGATAGCAGTCATAACCAACAACCATCAAATTTTTGGGCTAAAAATGATGAGAAACAAAAAAATTATTTCATGACCTAATTGAAAAAAAGACAGATCTCCGAAAATTGAATTGCTCAACATCACATTGAGTTGAAGATATTACTCTTTCTTACCGGAATATTGATACCCCAAGCCTCAGCACCAAGCTTGACGCTCATCTGAATGCAAATCTTGGTACATGCTGTTTGCAGAGCATTTCGCCTTTGAAGAACTCGAGTAGTAATCACTTGGCACTGCATAGGATGTTGACAGTAGAATATTTTCTTGATTGCATCATATCGATCCTTGTTGCTGTTGGGCACAATTACGTTGACCAATTTGATTGTTGGAGGAATCTTATTGCAAGCCTCGGCATAAGTCGATACCCGATCATCATCAAGTGGAATCATTTTAGGTGGTGAAAGACTGACACCAAGAGGTCCAGCCACTCGTCGCAAAGTGCTACAATAATCATCAACAATCTGTTTATCTCGACGAAGACAAACGATCACCCAGCTATCTAAGCCAACTGGTTTTCGAAGATTTTTGGAACGAATTTCACGTTCAAACGATCCATCTCTCTGGTTGTATTGGGTTGCGTTTTGTTCACTCTCACCAAGCATATATATTTTCTCTGCCGATAGAATACGGCCAGGTAGCTCCATGAGAGTAGTTTGAAATCGAAGATTCCAGGCTGCCATTTCAGTTCGAACAGTATTATTGGTGGCAAGGCTACGCATAAAGTTGCCCAATTCTGTGGCACGTTTCCTGGGATCAAGGCGAGTGTGACTGTCGATATCTTTTTTCAAATTGAAATTATTTCTCATTTGATCAGTTAGACCAGTCATCAGGCACAGCTCAGGTACAAGCACTACTGGCTGATTTTGACCATCTCGCCTCTGTCTTTCGGTTGGTCTTACAAGAAGAAGAGGTTGATTTTCATCTCGAATTATCACATTGTGTTGTTCTTTGTAATAATCTTTTAGGCTGATTGTCACATCTCTCCGCTCAAAAGTGTATGTGACCGGATTCTTGTCAAAAATAATATCATCAATTCGATAGGTCTTATTACTATAATTAACCATAACAACTTTACCAAGGATTTCACGCTTAGCATCGTCACGAAAACGCGGGTTATTTTGTCGAATTTCTGTAAGAACCGAATGAGCACTCTGGTTGCGAATAACTTTGTGAACTGTATCACTCATCATCAATATACCACCATCATGTTCATTGATTGCGGTCATTATACCAGGCCATATTTGCAGAGAAATTTGACGGGAATTTTGAGCATTTGGATCGTTATGCTGGACAACTTGAATTCGATTTCTATCATAATGATAGCGACCCATCTGGATCATTCCGAGATTTCGAAGATTTCTCCTCATTTGAGTATTGTAAAATCTCATCATTTCCGGATGTCCCCATGGCACTGTAGCTGTTTTCCTTATGGTGATTGAAATTCTTACTTCATCCGACATTCGTGTACCATAAGTGTAGGTCAATTCTGAATTAAGTTCACCAAGGCACTTTATATCATTTCCACCGTCGAACACATAGGCATTTCCGAAAAGTTCTTTATTCTGGAAGATGAGATTACGCCTCATTCTGGTGGATTCCACTGATGGCTCAAAATCAGCATGATATGTATGTATAATTATATCTTGTGGAGTGATTAGCCGGAAGTAGTTCGACACCAGTGGAATTGTAGTTCCACCTTGACCGGCAGTCACTCTAACACTACTTGGAATAGTCCTGATTGACTCGAATGGATGTCTTCGGCCTCGGCCACGACCGATTCCTTGGGATCCATTATCTCCTGCTTCGCTTGCCGCCATTTATTTTTTCTCAAGATTAATCTCAGCGAAACAAAATATGAAAATTATCTGTTACCGCAAATGAAAGAACAAAACAAAAGTTATAATCGTTGACGTTCACCCAAAAAATAATTGATAATTAGTGAATAAAATTATGGGACACTTACAACAGCGGTGAACAATTGTAAAATCACTGATTATCAACAGAAATATTCAAGATGGAATGATATACATGAGATGACAAACTAAACTGAATGGAAGACACAAAAAAATGAGGCAATAGTCATGGCCGCTGTTATATAATCATTTTTGCTCCCTTTCGCACCCTCTTAATAAGGAACTTGAATTACATCATCTGGCTATGAGAATCCTAGGTAAGCGAGACACGCGCGAATCGACAATATTTCACTGGCATAGTGCTGATAGCTTCGACCGATTACTGGCAAATTTTAATTCAGTTCTTTGAACCCTCATTCTCGTATTTTTGAGGCTACTCTGTCAATTTAAATTTTTTTCACAATAATTTTGTTCAGTAAAATTAGTGAGTCAGCAGTCTCATGAGATTGTCAATCTTTTTTAAAGAACTACTAAATAAACTCATTTAGCCTATTGAAATAGCAGCTCTTTCACATGTGGATAAGAGTGTGATTAGTGGAGATTTAATTGACTTTTTTCAATCATTTTTAGCTTCATCTTTCTAGGAATAATTATGATAATAATAATTCTCAGAAAAATAACGTCCCATGATGGTGATGAGAATGATTGTCATTCTATGATTTGGTTTACCTCTGACGATTCAGTTTTTCTCACTTCAAATTCATTTTTTATGCATAGAGTGTGACAATTCTTATTTTTTTGAGTCATCCTCGCACTGGTGAGCAAATGTCCAATTTATCATTCGTATTTTAGATCATATTGGAGTCATTTCCTAGAACTTCCAATTGAGCAAATTAATCATCAGAATTTGAAGTCGAATTAAGAATTTTTCACTTTCGATATTATGATGACCCCCCTGAACTTTGAGCCATAAAATTGACTGTATTCGATAGATTAGTCATATCAGTGTCAATGAACAAGCAAGCAAGACTTCGATTGAGTAACCAAGTTCATGATAAGAGTGAGCATAAAAAATCGCGAAAAATAGAATTGATTCATAAAAAGCAAAAGTTTGATAGTAGCATAACATTGTGTAGATGATGGAAAAAATTCATAAATAAAACAGATAGTTTGAAAGTTTGGGATTGGGCTCTCGATGCAAAGAAGTTGCCGTTAGATAAGCTAATTTTCGAGCATACTGGCAAGCAGAAGGTACTGTAATTGTGCCCTAAAAGATAGAAAATTTTGATTAGCATGATCGAGACAGATCATCAACGATCAACATCGTAGGAAAACTCACAGCCCAATTAAAGTAGAGATGGCAAAGTTTGTAGGCCATTTGTTGATGATGATAGGGTTGCCATCCAGTGGTATCTTCGATGATATTGTACATGGTCGGATTAACTGTACCTTGACGGACACTATGACTTATCAGGTAGAAGTCGTATCGTTCTTTACGGGTGACCACTGTGTCCACCACTGTGCCAGGAGGTGGATTAATGAAAGGTGATTCATTATCAAGCTTACTGAAAAAGCGTGCATGACCTTGCTTGGTGACCAAAACCAAAGACCATCGAATTTCTTCCAGGCTAATTATCGAACCGAGTGCAGCTTTGATTTGTGGCATTTCGTTATTGTAGATGTATGGAATCTGGCCTTCCGAAACATCAGCCCGATATATAATCAATCGATCTGGATAGCGTTCGTTTAGCGAATGATACTCTTTTAGTGCAGCTAAACAGATGGAGAAAAATTCTTCAATCAATATTAATCACTTATATTGTTAATTTTAGTGACACTTTATCATCTTGAATTTGTGAGCCCTATTGTGAAGGATGATGACGGTTGATTTGAGAGAGGAAAATTGAATCAAAATCCAATTAATAAAGGTTTCATGACTGCTGAGATGAAAATTCACCGGCAAATTACTAGTTTCTCTGTTTTATGAGAAATGCCTAACCTAACCTAACCTGACCAAACCAGACAACTCACCCATCAGATTCATAACCAAATTGGTGGACATTTGCTCAGAATTCCGATGATAGGAAACTTTTGAGAACCATCGAGTTTGAAATCTATTCAAACTACAAACTAGAGCACCAACTGATGATCCTTTGATGTTATCCTTGTGACAATTATAGCCAGCAACCATCAAGTTTTTCAGCTTGGAAAAGAGAAAAAATGGTCATTCAAAGAAGTATCATAGTAACTAAACATAATGATGATTAGAAAAATAATTAGAAAAAAAATCATTGGCCAGCATCTAATTAAACACTTATTCTCCTTGAAAATTGCTCCAATCGCATAGTTCTTATATTCAGAACCTTACCGGTATATCGAGTGCCCATGCTTCGGCCCCTAGCTTGACGCTCATTTGAATGCATATCTTGGTGCATATTGCTAGTAAATTTTTTTTCTGCAAAGTCTTGGTGGTTACCACTTGTAATGCCATTGAAGTTTCACAAAATAAAATATTTTTCATCGCATCGTATCGAGTTTTGTTGGTGTTTGGCACAATTACATTGACCAATTGACATTGGGCTGGTATTTTCCTGCAAGCCTCAGCATATGACGATAGCCGATCATCATCCAGTTGAATAATTTTTGGAGGTGAAAGTGTAACACCAAGAGGACCAGAAACTTGCTGTAAAGTGGTGCAATATTTATCCACAATATCTTTATCACGTCGAAGATATATGATGGTCCATCTATCTAGACCAACAGGCTTTCGAAGATTTTTCGATCGAATTTCTTGTTCAAATGAACCAGTCTTCTGGACATACTGAGTTCCAGATCCCTCATATTCACCCAGCATTAATATTTTCTCAGGTCTCAATACATGTCCAAATAGTTTTATCGGATTGTTTTCAAGAGTAAGATTCCATGTTGCCATCTCAGACAGAACTTTATCACTTGTAGATAGCTTACGCATAAAAGTTGTCCATTTTTCAACTCTCACATTAGGCTCACAATTTGTGATAATATCGAGTTCTCTCTTTAATTCGAAATCATTTCTCATTTGATCAGTGAGACCGGTCATCAGGCAAAGTTCAGGTACGAGCATTATTGGCTGATCTTGACCAGCTCTTCTCTGTCGCTGAGATGGCTTGACCATTAGAAGAGGTTGTCGGTCATCTTTGATAGTTATATCATATTGCCTCAAATAGTAATCTTTCAGTGAAATTGTTTCCTCTCGATAATCCAGTGTAAATGAGCTTGGATTTCGATCAAAAACAACATCATCAATGCGATAAGTCTTATTTTGATAGCTTACCATCACAATTTTGCCTGATAATTGATGACGTGCATTATCACAAAATTTCGCACCATCAGCTTTACGTAATGCACTTAACATATCATAAGCTGTCTCAGATCGCACTATCTTACTGACGATATCGCACATCATTAAGATTCCACCATCATGCTCATTTATGGATGTTGTAATGCCTGGCCAAATCTCTATTCTCCATTTGTCCAACTTTTTACGATTATATTGATCAAAGTGGTTGCGACCAATTTGTATCATTCCAATTGAGAGAAGATTCTTCCTCATCAGTGTATTGAATAAACGCATCATTTCAGGATGTTCCCATGGCACTGTTGAGGTGTGTCGAATAGTTATACAAATCTGTCCATTATCTGATTTTCGAGTTCCACTAACACTTGTCACCTCTGATTCCAGTTGTTTTGTTGAATAAATGTAACTTTGACCATCATATATTATCGCTGAATCGAATAGATCTTTTTGTTGTCTCACGATCAGATCACGTTTCATTCGAACCGACTCAACTAGCGGATCAAAATCAACTCTGTATGCATGAACTGGAAGATCTCTTGGTGTGTTTAATTTGAAATGATTAGATAACAATTTAATTTGTGTACCACCTTCACCAGTTGTTCTACGAACATCAGCAGGGATCGTATTTATTGTCCTGTTTACTGTTTCACCTTGTTCACCAGCTACTTCAGTAGCACTTTCAGCCATTTTATTCAGAGACTTAATGGAACACAATCAAATTGATTTCTTGATTTTCACTTGACAAAATAAAACAATATATCACACTCTTGAGGGAGATAAATGGAAAGAAAACAGATTAGAATTTATCAGAATAGAATTTTAGGCGTTGGAATTTGGTAGAAATATAACATATTCTATTCTATTCCGCTCTTCTCAGGACTATCAGTAATAGCTTACTCTGACGAGCGCTGTTAATTCTTGGAACAAGAAACTAGCTTTTTTACGCTTCAGTATTGTGAAGGATGGCGCGTTTTATTTTTTTTTTTTGCTTATTTTTTTCGATTTAAGATTGAATCATTCCTTATCGCTCAAAAATTCGATATCGATTTTATTAGTGAAGAAATATCTTCATTGATATCAGCTCAAAGCTTCAAGCCCAACTTGGCTTTCTTATTCTTATGAGGAGAATAATAATGAGTCAACTCGTGTAAAATATAAGAAATTGACAAAGTCAGATGTTGTATAAAACCAATAGTTCTTCATTAATTGATCGATTCTATCAATAGATGATGTTATCTCTCACTGTTTTTTATCGAACAGGAAGGTACAAATCTTCTGGTTTCTATTTTTAACTGATAAACTGCATTCCATCTGATATTATGATCAGGATTTTAGGATTTGAAATCTGTTGCGATGGATATCAGCTGCATGGTGATGATAAGAAACAAATATACATATCTATCATCAGCATTATTTTTCTCCAAAACAAGGACCATGAATTCATTTCCAGTTTCTATAAAATCTAAAAAATCATAGATAATAGAGATGATTCCGAAAATTTGGTTTAGCCTCTCTGTGAACAGATTTTGCCATCAGATAAGCATATCTTGGAGCATATTTTCATGCTGATATTACAGAGAGTTAGTACCCTGGAAAAAAAGAAAAGGATTGATTTTAACTTAGAATCTAAGTCCTTAAATTGAAGGACGGCTCAATAGAAGTAGACATGATAAAGGTTGTGTCCCAATTGTTGATGAATAGGCTCCCATTTGGTTGTGTCTTCCACGATGTTGTGGATAATCGAATCAACAATCCCTTTGATGAACGCTTTGGCTGATCAAGGGGAATCTCTATCTTTCTCTTCCGATAATCACTTTTTCCAAAACAGTGCCAGGAGAAGTTATGGTCAAAAATAAACTACGTCCAAGCATTCAATTCCAGCATTCTAAGCAATCATACGTTTTCTCACCTGAATGGTGATTGATCCTGTATTAGGGAGATTTTGGGTTGAACAATGGCCATCAATGACAGGTTTTGGTCAGATCATAATTGATTTGAATTTTCTTGCTTTTAGAGACTTACATAAACCTATAAGAAATCATGAGTTACAATTATCTCATTTCTGCAAATAGTTTTTGAAAGCAATAATCACCCATCTCGACTAGTAAAAATTGTTCCAATAGCATGTAAGTGATTATAGCTATCACAAAAGCTCTTCTTGGCTAATTAAATTGGCATCCAACCTTCATGATCTCAAATCACGCTACTGAGATCTTGAATCTTGATCTCTGAATTTACAAGACCATCTCTTGATAGCTAGTTTCTTGAACAACGCAATGTTTTTTTTCACACATCATTACAAATTGATGGAAGATTATTTTTCCTCGCAGAATTCTAACGTAGGGAGAGAATTAGTTTATTCATTTGTGTTTTTTTAGTGATAGTTGATATTGAATTATTTATATCGCTTAAGAAATTTAAATTCCAGATTTTTTGGCGATGAAGAAACATCTTTATTGATATCGAATGGCAATTGTGAATTGTATGTCAGAATTAAAAAATCTATCCTTTCATAAAGAAAGATTAATCAATCAACTGGTTCACAAAATATAGCATTAAGCACAATTAATCACATAAAACAGGATGCCCAAGCTTTTGTCACAATCAAATTGATGTGCTGAATTCTGAGTGTTAGGGTGTGTATCGGTATCATTCTCTTGACAATTATTCGTCAGTATTTTATATTAGAGCTTGAAACAATGAACTTGAATTTCTACCCCTCTAAAAATTCAGCAAAATTCAGAGATAATACAGATAATTCCAAAGTTTCGGATGAGCCTCTCGATGAAGTGATGTTGCTGTCAGATAAGCCAATTTCTGTGCATATTGGCATGCAGCTGGTACCGAGATGGTTCCCTAAGAGAAAGAAGATTATTCGAAATTTAAAAACAATCTCGATCCACAAATTAAATCAAATCAACACTTACAGCCCAGTTGAAGTAGAGATGGCAAAGTTTGTAGGCCATTTGTTGATGATGAATGGGTTTCCATCCAGTTGTATCTTGTATGATATTGTACATGGTTGGATTAACAGTTCCTTGACGAACACGTTGACTAATCACGTAGAAGTCAAATCGCTCTTTTCGTGTGATCATCGAATCAACTACAGTGCCAGGAGGTGGATTATCGAGAGTTCGAGCATCAACCTTGTGAAAAAAACGAGCATTCTCTCGTCTGGTGACAAGAGTATAAACCCATTGTATTTTTCCAGGTTCTATCATGGAATCTAAAGCCTCGGCAATTTGATTCATCTCGTAATCGTAGATGGGAATAATTTCACCTTCAGAAACACCAGCTCGATAGAAAAGCAGTCGATCTGGGAAGCATCCATTAAGTGATTTGTACTCTCTTAGGGCAGCTATAGGCAAGGAGCAAACATAAATTCATAAAGATATTTTAATATATTACCATCAATATTCGAGAAAAACTACACTGGTCTACCGAGATGGAATATTTTAGCTCAATTTTCCCTTCAAGAGTGATGTTAAATTGAGAAAGTTGCAAATTGAATTGTGAGAATCCAGTCCATTAAGTTTTTGCGAGAACATCTTCTCCAAAACATTTGCATAAAGAAGCTTAGATCTAAATAGGAAAGGAATGTGGTGAAAGATTGATTTGAACTCATGTTTTTTCTTATTTTAAAATGAAAAAATTGAAAATTGAAATAATGAAAAATGAAATAATGAAAAATGAATGAATGAATGAAATGGATGCCATAATATAGTTTCATCAACTTACCCTTCAAGAGCATTGACAAATTACCAGCCAATTGCTCTGAATTTCGATGATGAAAAGCTCGCGAATACCAGCGAGATTGAGAATCATTCAAGCTGCAAACCAAAGCTCCTACTGAGCACCCCTTGTTACTATCATAATAGCAATTAAAACCAGCAGTCATCAAATTTTTTGGCTTAAAAATGATAAGATATCGATTCTATTCATTAAAAATCTAGTAAAATTAGGGCCAAAAATAAGGATTTATACAAAAAATCAGTACTTAGCCGTCGAAAAAATAAAAAATCGCATTCTCACCGGAATTTGGAGAGTCCAAGCTTCAGCACCAAGCTTGACGCTCATCTGAATGCAAACTTTGGTACATACTGTTTTCAGAGCATTTCGTTTCTGGAGAACTCGAGTAGTCACCACTTGAGAAGCCATCGGATGCTCACAACAGAAAATTTGTTTTATAGCGCTATAGCGATCCAGGTTGTTGTTTGGCACAATCACATTCACTAATTTACACACAGAAGGGATTTTTTTACAGGCCTCAACATAGGTCGCTGTTCGATCGTTATTCAAGAAGATGACTTTCGGTGGTGAAAGAGGAACACCAAGATTTGGAGATACTCGACGAAGAGTATTGCAATATTCATCTACGATCCGTTTGTCCCGTCGAAGACCAACGATTGCTCATTCATCCAGGCCAACCGGCTTTCGCAAATTTTTCAAACGAATTTCACGCTCAAATGATCCAGTTTTCTGATCATATTGAGTTCCTGATCGTTCATTTTCGCCAAACATGAAGATTTTTTCGGCTGGTAGAACACGTCCCGTTACTTCGACGGGAAGAGCATCAAAATTCAGATTCCAGGATGCCATCTCGGACTTTACTTTTTCATTACAATCAAGCTTGCGCATAAAAGTTTCCAGAGTTTCGACCTTCTCCTTAGGATTAGTGCTAGTTACGTTTTTCATGTCTTTTTTGAGTTGAAAATTCTTTCTCATTTGGTCAGTGAGACCAGTCATTAGGCACAGTTCTGGAATCAGAACAATTTGGCGATCTTGACCACCTCGTTTTTGTCGCTCGGTTGGCTTAACAACCAAGAGCGGTTGTTTCTCATCTCTTATTGTCACACCGTGTTGCTCTGAGAAGAATTTTGTCAAACTAAATGTTTGCCCTCTTCGCTCAAAAGTGTAGGTGTTTGGATTTTTGTCGAAAACGACATCATCTATGCGATATCTTCTGTTATTATAGTTTGTCATTACAATTTTTCCTGAAAGTTCTTGACGAGCATTGCTCCGGAAGTTTTTACCGTCTGCCTTCAGCATTTCATGGAGCACATCATAAGCAGTTTGTGATCGAATCACTTTGTGTACTGTATCACATACCATCAAAATTCCACCATCGTGTTCATTTATTGCAGCCAACATACCAGGACAAATCTGCAGCTTCCAACTGTCCAATTTTACGCGATTCTGCATGTCAAAGTAGTCACGTCCTATTGGGACCATACCCATGTTCCGAAAATTTTTTTTCATCTGTGTATTATACATGTGAACCATCTCTTGATGTCCCCATGGCACAGTTGAGGTGTATTGGATAGTGATCGAAATCTGTTCATTGTCTACCGCTCGAGTTCCAGTGACCGTGATGACATCCGATTCGAGTTTTTTAGTCGAATAGATGCAATTACCACCATCAAACACATAGGTTGACCCAAGAAATTCTACGTAATTCCTGATGAGTTGGCCTTTCATCCGAGCCGACTCTACTTGTGGCTCGAAATCCACTCGGTAAGCATAAATATCTCTGTTGTCCGGTGTATTTAATCGGTAAAAGTTAGATACTAACGGTATTTTTGGCCCCTCTTCACTACTCGTTGTACGTACACCTGTAGGAATTGTGTTGATCCTTTGACGAGTCCTAGGTCCACCATGAACAAATCTGTTGATCGATGGTTCTGGTACCACAGAAGCTCTTCGTTCATCAATTGCTCTCCCAGCCATTTCTTGCTAGAAAATCGCACAAAAAATACACAAATTGATACCTCAGTCTATACTTGTGGGATGAAAGTGTACTATCAGGTACACAAATCTGAAAATTCACTTAAAAATAGTTGAAAACAATCTCTCACTGAGAAGAAATGAAAATGATATGTATTCAAATGAACCCAAGAGCTAAATTGAACCAGTCTTCTACAAAGGAAAAGAAATTGTTACTCAATAGAAAACGATCGAAATAGCAAGAAAGCATGAAATAGTCATCCTTCATGCACCATATATGCTTAAAGTTATGAATATAAATCAGGAGAATTTCACATCTTCTTTGACACTCCTCCCCTTTTTTCCCTCTTTTTTCCCTCTCTTCCTCTCCCCTTCTCTCCTTCTCACAACCTCCTTATCGGCTCCTATATTTATTACAAGCCAAAAAGCCCATCATGTAGATACGATGTAATTATGGACTACTGATTGAAAACAGGGAAAATTGATTTTGTTAGATTGAGTAAAAAGTCCATTTCCGCTCATAAGTGTTGCTCGTGCAGGAACGGAGGAGGTTGATTGGTAAGCAATAATCTTCTCGCCTCAAGTTAGTGAAACTGTAATTTGGTGCACTTACTTGACTCTTTTCTTAGGTTCCTTTCAACTCTCTGTCAAAATCCGGAGCCATTATCACTTAAAATTTTTGAGAAAATTATTATTAGCCAAGACAAGCTCAATGTCAAGGCTGATATAAATGTGTCTAGAAACTTATCCTAATTTCTTTTTACTTCGAAAACATTATCATATGATGACTTTATACAGTCAACGATCAGCTCTGAAAATGTAATTAAAACTTCTCTAGTCATCAGCTTCATACTTTGACGAGAGTTTCAGTTCATTAAACTTGTGAAATTATTTATGTCTCGCTCTCACTGACCAACTGCTCTCAACAAATCGACCATAAACTGATTACTTTCGAGTCTCTCTCTTGAATGTTTCAAATATTAGCACTAAAGCATCTTCAAAGCGCTCAGTCTGTGGCTGATCAAATTGTCAAATACATGAATGGAATCAAAGTTAACTGTTTCATATCAATCACAGATATAGACAGCTGAATCTTGGACGAATACTTATACACATCAAATCGCTGAAATTAACCCAGTTTACTCAAAATTTATGAGCGCGGGAACACTTTCATTTTATATTAACTGAATGATTACAACTGATTTCAGTAGTGATGTCAGCTACACACAATGTACATTGTACATCTGTTGAAATTGTATTGATTGTTTGGCCCGTATTGATAAGTGTTACAATAAATTCAAGAAATAATAGAATAGATTGATGGAAGTTCATAGATAAAAAAGAGATTTCCAATGCTTGCGATCAGGCTCCAAATGGAGGGACGATGCCGTTAGGTGAGCCAATTTTTCAGCATACTGACATGCAATTGGAGCAGAAACGGTGCCCTAAAGAGAGAAAAATTGATCCAAATTGAAAAAGAATTGAATTTTTGATAATTATATCAGTTTGTACTCACAGCCCAGTCCGAGCAGGAATGGTAAAGTCTGTTTGCTAGTTGCTGATGGTGAATTGATTTCCATCCAGTAGTGTCCTCAGTAATGTCATGCATTGGATGATCCAGGGCGGTATGACCAAAACTTTGGTTGACTATGTAGAAGTCATAAATTCCTCCTCTCGCGATTAGGGTTTCCACCACATCACGTCTATCGAGGGGTGGATTGTCAGAAGATCGAATGGCATTCTTTTGAATTGATCCCCGATTGAGAACTAGAATGAGAGCCCATCGAATTTCCTCTGGTTTTATAAGAGAACTTAAAACAGCCTTTAACTGGACCATCTCGGAATTACAAATATGAAATATTTGATTTTCAGAAAAACCAGCTCGATAGATGAGCAATCGTTCCGGAAAGGGTCCATTTAACATTTTATATTCTCTCAGAGCATCTATGAATTAATATCATTTTTGAGAATTGAAAAGTCAGAAATCTTTCATTTCTGAGAAGAATATGAATTTTTACTTCCATTCTATGCCAAACAATCTATTCGATTTACAAAATGAAAATTAGCTAGATGAATCACAAGAGGCTATTCTATCTGGTTCTGCTAAAGAAACGGTCTCCAAACGTATCAAGAGGAGAAAGTAACTCAAAAAATGGAGGCCAATTTTGCTAATTTAGTTTAAATTTTTGTTTCCTCAATGGGAAGGAAATTCTCGCTTACCTTTCAGATGCACTGAAAAATTACCAGACATTTGCATAAAACTATTATGATAAGAGACCCTCGAATACCATTGGCTCTGGTGTTTATTCAAGCTGCAAACCAAAGCACCAGCCGATGAGTCCAATATGTCGTCATAACAGCAATTATAACCAGCAACCATTGTATTTTCTGTCTGGAATGAGAAGATTTATCCAGTGGATAACAATCACTGTTCATAGCATGATTTGGCTAGGAGAATAGAATAATCATCGAAAAAAATCAAAAAATACTCACAGGAACACGGAGAATCAAGGCTTCAGCACCAAGGTTGGTGCTCATCTGGAGCCAAATCTTGGTGCAGATCATTCTCAAGATATCAATTCTGGTTTTGAGAATATTTGTGGTGATAATTTGTGAAGCCATTGGATTTTCACACCAAAAAACTGTCTTGATAGCATCATATCCATCTTTGTAGTTATTTGGCACTATTACATTTGCCAATTGACAGTTTTGAGACAATTTTTTGCATGCTTGAACATATGTGAACACTGTATCGTTGTCAAGATAAATCATCTCCGGTGGTGCAAGTGTGATCACAAGAGGGTCAGCAACTCTTCGTAAAACTTGGCAATAGTCATCAATAAGGTTCCGATCCCATCGAAGACAAACAATCGCCCATCGAACAGGGTCCTTAGATCTTCGGAGATTTTCCAAACAACGATCAAGAGATGAAAGTTGGGATCGATTGCATTGAATTGGCTCCTCATCACGAAACATGGAACCTTCTCCTACTGGTGAAACACTTCGAGGCGATTCAATTGAACTGATATTTGAATTATCTCCCCAATTAGGCATCTCATCGTGAACTTCCTCATCTATAGCTAGTTCACCCATAGAATTTTCAAGAATTTCAACACCTCTATCAATACTCATCGATTGCTCGGTTGCTCTAGCATGCAGATGCTGGTTATTTCCTCTGATCATACCTTGTGGCTCTAAATGATTGTCTTCCTGGATGGCTGTTTGCCTTGCTGGCTGAGAGGTGTTGTTGATTGGATCTCTGATGAACACAATATCATCATCAATATTATCAGTATGATTACTTCTACTTCGGTCAGTCTTAACAATTCTTCTAGGAAGTCGATGAGAATTGTTAACGAAATTGAGACGATCAGCTCTCGAGGCTTTTCGAAAAAAGTCATGAGCAGTTTCCAATCGAGTCAATTTCTGTTTTGTAACACAATTTCTTCGCATTTGAGTGTTAAACCTATGGATATTCTCATAATGATCATTTGGCACCTCTGAAATGAGGATATAAATTGGTTCTTCGAACTTTCGATATCCAGTGACTCTGTATCCTCTGGATTTGAGTTTTTTGGTTGAATATATGCGTGTTTGGCCATCATATTCATACTTTAAAGAAGCTGTACCTATCTTCATCTCAATTAGCTCGCATCTCATCCCGACCGATCCCACTCGAGGCTCAAAATGTACTCTGTAAGTATAAAACTCACCATCTTTCAGATGACTTGTGTTGAATCGCAGATGGTTTCGATCTTTGCCATGGAAGAACCGATTGAACGAGGGTCGCATATATCCAAATAGACTACTTTCACTACACACTCTTCTTCTCATCATTTTTGAGTAGAATTTATTCCGTAAAACTTGGTCAGCTTCACTTTATTAGAGGCATAAAAAACACAACCAGTACAACTACTTGAATATGTTTATATGATTTCATAAATACTTTGCTTCTACAAACTTCTCATAAACTCACAACCTGATGGATGCACTTAAATAAACTTTTCGTATGGAGAAAAAGTCGAACCATAATTACGGCAACATTCAGAAATTGATTACTGACTGGATCGTACATATGAGAAATGAGTGAGCGTAAATCTCATCATCTTAAGCTCCTCCTATTCTCCTCCCATCCCATGCTGTTCCTATAACTAATTTCAACTGAGTGAAGATTTAACATAACTTTCGCTTTCCGAAGTCTTTTTTAAATGATGGCTCAGAATTTGTACCTTGTATCTGCTACCATGTGATCCAGATGAATTCTCAATACTTCTCGAAAATATTTGACTTAAACTTCTAACGTACGTGGGCATGTATGTCAATTCTTGGGCTCGCAAGAGAGCAAAATTGCAATGAGCTGCAGTGCTTTGGACTTGATTGAGGTTCATATTAAATAATACATTCATTTTTGACTGATAAAAGTTGAATTTGGGCTGATTCTTGTAAATGAATAGATCTGATTTTAGCCAACTAGAATATGGACAAACAAATTAATTCATCGCTTCCCATCGTCCAACTGCAAAATAGTGACAACTTTTTCCTATTTGCCATTCTCTTAACCGTTTTGTAAATTCATTATGCATCGGTATGACACTACTGTATTATGTCACATTATACCCTTGTAAACATTTCTCAGAATTCGCTCCTTTTTCTTAGCTTTTCGACCCGAAATCATCTAGAGAATCATAAGAAAAATTTTTTCCTGATCGACAATATTTAGTGTAGAGAAATGCTTGCACCAACAGATCTTGGTGGGCTATCGTGAAACATGAATCTGATGAGATTTGAAATTCATTAAATAAATTGAGAAAAAATTGAGAGAGCTGTCATTTCGAGAAAGAGAGTGAAGGAACAAACATGGAATAAGGAACATTATCATTTTTTGCTGATTTGTTCGAAGTGTTTTCAGAAATCAATTGGATGCAAAGATGATCAAGTACAGTGTAAATCTATTTTAGCAATGAAGTTGGAGATAAACGCCTTTCACCCGGTTAATACTGATCATTATTTTGAATTCGAAACTATCAGAACAAAATATATCTGGATATCTGGATTCTCACTCTTATCTTACCCTTATATTAGTTCTACGTCTTCTTTGTAATGGAATCATCGTGAAAGATAATTGAATAGTTATTGACAAAGTGTGAAGATCGATTAAAAAACCTTGAGTAGAAAGTTCTTCTCTATTTCAAGCATTGCCTGTGCAAGAATAGAGAAAATAAATTGGTAGACAAAAATTTCCAGTTCCATTACAAGTTGATGATTCAAAAATTCTGACTTATCTGACTCTTATCGAGATTTAACTAGTTTTCTTCCCAGGGTTTCTCAAATATTAAGTCACAAGGTCCTCTTTCACTAATTGAGGCTGGAATATGAGACTTTCCTCGATTATCTACGATGGAGTGCAAAGAAAATTTGATTCGATCACTATCTTCCTTTATCAAAACATATTCGTCAGTATTTCACTCGATTATTATGAACGAACTGAGAGATGAAATGCTCTCCTCGATCATTATTGAGATAGTTACACATGACTTCACAAAACTGCTAGAATTTTTCAAGATTTTTGGAAGATCCCTGAGAAATTAATGATAAAAAATCGAAAGATCACTTTTGTTAAGATATCCATGTCTAATTTGTTTCCTAATCTGATTGAAACAGGCCGGAATCCTGAAACCTCTTGGTAAAAAAAATCATTCATAAAAAAGGGAATGAGAAACTATCAAAATAAGTTCGAACAACAATCAAACGAACTGATCAAGCGGATTGATCAAAGTTCATAGATAAAAGAGAGATTTCCAATGTTTCTGATCAGGTTCCATATGAAGAGATGTTGCCGTTAGATGCGCTAGTTTTTGAGCATATTGGCATGCAACTGGCATGGAGATGGTGCCCTGAGGAAAAAAGAAAGGAAGAGAGGGAGAGAGAGAATTTTAATTAGAAGTTTTTTCGAATGATTAACATAAACTCACAGCCCAATTGTTGTTAGAATGGCAAAGTTTGTAGACCAATTGCTGGTAATGAATTGATCTCCATTCAGAAGTGTCTTCACTGATCTTTCGTAATGGTGAACCAGGGGTATTGTGATCAAAATTTGGGTCAAATATGTAGAAATCATATTCTCCTCTTCTGGTGATCAATGTTTCCACCATGGCTTCTCCATCAATAGATGGATTGTCCAGAGATCGAGTACAATTGTTGTAAGAAGATTCCCGTTCAAATACAAGTACAAGAGCCCATCGAATTTTTTCTGGCCCTATTAAGGTATCAAGTACAGCTTGTACTTCATCCATCTCGAAGTCATTTATGTCAAAAATATGGTTCACAAAAAAACCAGCTCGATAGATCAGCAATTGGTCAGGGAAGCATCCATTGAGGGACATATATTCTCTCAATCCCTCTATAAACAATTAATCAAAAGTTTCCACAACATTTATGTATAGAGTAATTGAATAAGAGAATCGTTGCTTGGCGATAGGTTTGTCCAAATCATGAGAGAATAAAATGAGAATGAGTCATGAGATGCTTGTAAAAATAGTAATTTCAGAAAAATAGTCCCTCATTTGGTCTTGGAAGAAAATGAATTAAAATATAAATCTGGTACCTTGATCATGAAAAAGGCTCTATACTGATTCCAGGAAAATACAAAGCGGATAGAAAAATTTGACCCCAATAGAAACAATGTACAAACCTTTCAGATTCATGGATAAATCAATAGACATTTGAATTAAACTCGTGTCATAAGAAGTTCTTGAATACCATTTGCTTTGGTGTTCATTCAGACTGCAAACTAGGGCACCAACCGAAGATTTTTGGGTTTTATCGTAATAGCAATCGTAGCCAGCAACCATCATATTTTTTGTCTGCAAATGAAAAAGTTGGTATAAATCAAAAATTGTTCAATAGCAAGTAGCTAAAATTCTTGAGGTTGGTAATTTCGAGGGGAAAACCATCCTAAGAGTAATTCATGAAAGTTCGATGCCTCACCGGAACTTGGAGAGTCAAAACTTCCGCACCAAGTTTAACATTCATTTGAAGCCATATTTTTGTACAGATCAGTTGAAAAGAAGCAGCTCTGATTTCAAGTATATCCTTGGTAATAATGTGGGAAGCGATAGGCTTCTCGCACCAGAAAACTTTTTTGATAACATCATATCGATCTTGGAAGTCATTTGGCACAACAACATTTGCCAGTTCACAATCGGGAGGTAAATCTCTGCATGCTTGAACATAGGTCGATGTTCTATCATTGTCCAAGTAGATGATATCCGGCGGTGAAAGTTTTATCATTCTGGTATCAGCAACTGTACTCAAAGTTTCGCAATAGCGGTCAATAATACGTTTATCCCGTTCGGTAGCGATAATTGCCCACCTTTTTGGCTCAACGGGCTCCCAAAAACACTCTCGAAGAGTTTCCCAATCAAAAAGTTCCGACAGTGGATCACATTGAGTTTGTTCTTCATCAGAGTTGATGAGAGTATTCTCCTCTGATTGAACATGTTCCCGCGATTCCATGGAGCAAATATCTGAGCCACTTGCCCAATCAGGCATCTCAAAATGAACTTCATCATCATCGATGGCATGAGGCGAATCTTTCGGAACTTCTAACCACTCATCAACAGATGCCGATTCCTCTTCAGTCGGCTCACCAAAAAGGAAAAACTGTTGATCATCATCATTTATGGCTGTTTGCTCTTCGTGAGAATTCTTGTTGATCATTTCATCTGTTGACTCAAAAATGCGTGTGACTTTGAAATTGTGAAAAGTATTGTCACCAGTGGGATGCAGTATACTGGTGTGAGCAGATGATGAAATTGTCCAATGTTTCTTACATGGATCGAGGATTCGAAAATTTTGGGGATTTGTTTTGACTTTTCCTTGACTTGCACCATACTCAATTTTTTGTCCAGTTAGCTCACGTCTGTTGGAAGAATTTGTTTTTATCCGATTGAGAAGCTTATAAGCCATACTCAATGGTAACTTTGAAATGTAGCGAATAACGGAATGGATGCGTTTGTTATGGGAACCAGGGGTCTTGATAGCCCATGATTTGACCTTACACACTGAAAAAATCATATTTTGACCATCAAAATAGTATCTTGAAGGAGACAAGGCGATATATTTTTGGATGAGCTGACTCTTGACGTAAGTTGAATTCACTTGTGGAACAAAAAATACCTCATAAACATATATGTTCCTATCTTTCTGGACATTTGATCGAAATTTTTTGGGTGAAAATTTCGCGTTGTGGGTTGACCGTAGATGTTGAGGAATCATACTGTACTGCTGGAATCTCCAACCTCTACCACCGATTGGTCCTCTTATCATCTTTCATGTGACAAAATATGATCAAAACTAATAGCAATGAACACAACTATTCAGCTTACGATATTTGGTGATGACTTCACAACAACAATCTCCTGGTCTGAGAAGTATAATAGTCCCAACACTTTTACATGAATAAATGAAGTTTTTCCCAAAGAAAAAAGAAGAAAAAGTTAGTGAGACAGAGAGAGGGAGAGAGAGAGAGCAAAAAATGAGCTAACGAGTGAGCTCACTCTTTCTCTTTCTCTTTCTCTTTCTCATT
>QZCP01000445.1:247150-293538 GCA_003956705.1 Brevipalpus yothersi
GCAATACTCAACATGGAACTCAATTTGGAAAGTTGCTTGAGCTCCTCCTTTGCACCTCCTTTTTTCCACTCCTCCGAAGAACCTTGACCAATAGCCATTTCCAGAAGATGGATGAAACTTTTTTGTAACTAATCTTCGTTGTATTACATGTGTTGAGGTCTCATTGACAAATTCTACATGTTCGATACTGATAGTGGCAGGTCATGAAAATCTCACTTACTAATAGTGTACTGGACAGTGCTCTAATAAGTGAAAATGATGAGCATTATTATTTTTATTTTGAGAAATTTAATGAATATAGATGACTGCCATACATTTTTGAAGAAATTAATTTTCCATAGTGACTTGAGAGGAACTTTAAAGAGTTGAAGGGTCGAAAAAAGGTTAATTCTTACAAATTAAATGAATTTATCTAATTAAAAGCATGTATCACTCTTGAATGAACCTTTCACTTCCATCAATGAATTGAGAATATCATTGGGCAAGCCAATTTTGGGCCCATAAACAGTACAAATCTCACTAGGCTTAATTCCAAACATCGTTTTTTATGTTTGGCAGTTGTTCGTTCTCTGCCATCGATTTTCGATGCTCTTTTATGCATGTATTCAATATGATTCCTAGTTGCTGGATCGATTGATTAGTCTTGTGAAAGTAGAGTAGCATCCGTTCACTACAGGTGAGCAGCCAAATGCTAGAGTGGCTATGGCACAATCTGAAACAAATATGCTTGATGTTGATCGAACCTTGAACTCTTGGCCCACCAGCGAATCAAACACCAAATAACTTGGTCAAAGGTTAAAACCGAAGGGCCAATTTTGGACTTTCTGATGGACCCCTCTTTTATGGCTTTGCAGTTCTATTTTGTTAACTTTCTTCGCCTCCCATTTTCCTACTATCCCAATAGAGAGCAATCGAATAAGAGAAAGAGAAAGAGAAAGAGAAAGAGAAAGAGAAAGAGAAAGAGAAAGAGAAAGAGAAAGAGAAAGAGAAAGAGAAAGAGAAAGAGAAAGAGAAAGAGAAAGAGAAAAAATTATGGACAGAAGAGAACAAGGCACTCCAGTGAAAAGCTGATTTACTTAGGTATAGCTATCCAGTGAGTCAATACATGCATATGTAGAGGAGAAAATTAGTTAACAATTCAATGGTTGTTTTATGATAAGTTTCTTATCCATGCATAAGGTTGAAAATTCTTCTAATATATGGACATGTGTTGATTTACACCACATACACGGGCCTAGACCTAGGGGTATTTTTATTCACTCTCATATTTCTGATATGTCGCCAAATAACTCCTCTTAGTAACTATCGATGATTGGGGTTGCCAATGATCGGAGGTAGCATGATGGCTAGAAAAAAGATGCAAATGCATCTTCTCTCTCTCTCTCTCTCTCTCTCTCTCTCTCTCTCTCTCTCTCTCTCTCTCTCTCTCTCTCTCTATTCATTCGTTTGCTCTTTATTGGGATGGCAAGAAGACGGGAGGAGGAGAAAGTTAACAAGGGAAATCGATTAGCCGTTATGATAGTTTGACTGGTGGTCTTACAGCATCAACTTCTTCCAGGAAAACTGATACCTGGAAAACAACGAAAATACAATTCTAACTCCTCCTCTTCGCTTTCAAATCAGGACTCTTGTGTTGAGTGGTAAAAATGAAAGTAGCTCAACAACTACGAAGTTAACTTGTGCTCACTAAAAAACCATCATGGGCCTCAAATCAGGATGCTTGATACCCAAACCGAAGAAAGAGAGCAACAAATAAGTGGCTGGGTTCCTCTTACAGCGAGCCAGTTAGATCAGAGTGAATTTGAAGACTTACATGCAGGTTTAGGCCCTCACAGCTTTCTTTACTCGCTGTTTCCCAAGCACTTGGCAGTACAAGTCGAATTTACTCTCATTTGTATGTGCTGATTCTTCCTTGACCTTTTTGGATATTGAAGGACAAAAGAAAGAGAAGAAGAGGAAGAAAAAGGCAAAAAGAAAGAAAAGGTCATCATGCTCGATTGAATTTTCCTTATTGGTGTAGGCCGCTGATAGAATAGATTGATTTTCACATCTAGTTCACGGTGATTGTGAGAGGCGAATAGAATAATGAATTGATTTTGATTGTTTGATAATTTACGATCTTAAGCTTTTATCCGAATATGAAGCTGATGATTGTACAAATTTTTGTTCCTCAGTTTGCTCATACAGGCAAATTGAATATATTAAACCAATTGTTTGTAAGTACAAGTATAAGTGAAGAGAAAGTGATAAAGCGTGGCTTGTTCACACATAGCGTTCGCTCTGAGCAGATCTCGGTATTCAACCTTTATGCCCGACCTCATCTGAAACGATGTGACTTCCTATTTAGCAATCATGAGTGGTCAGAACCCATCACTCTTATTGGAGGATATAAGATGGAAAATATTAAAATTCAGCTTTTGTCATCATTGGCTCGAGATCATTCGAGAGCTTCTTGAGTAGATCATAGGTAACATTGAGAATCAGTTCAGTGGCTAATTTATCCTCAACCTGAACTAATTTTTTTCATCCTTAATTCATTATCTATCGATGGGAAACAGATGAGTACTGAAATAATTGAAAATAATTGAAAATTATTGCCACTACAATATCGAATGACCAGACAAGCGTATTCCAATCAGCCTCTCAAATTAGCAAAAATGAAATGTGCTGCCTAAATTTCTGAAATCTTAGGTACAAAATTTCCTTGATAATCTTAGGCCATAAACCCTTCTTACTTTACACGTGAGCTAACAGTGAAGCGAAACCTTTCGTGTAATGTCCATTTACTTTCTTTTATTGAAATCTTTTTCCATGAAAAGTGAGGAAAAAATAGCTAGAATGTTACAAAAACTGAAAAATGTTTCAGTGAACATAAAATCTCTAAACTACTGGAACACATAACCGATAGTCATAAATCGATCTAACCAAGAACAAGCGCGAAAATACAACCACCATCTCAAGGCTCAAAAATGAATAGCAATAAGCATTCCTATACATTAAAAATTTTTTACAAAACCAGTCAACTAAGCTGAGTCAATAGAATGGTAAGCTTTTCTGGACAAGCGAGATGGTATGAATAGGAATGTATTTCAATCTTTACCGAATAGATATTCATGTTAAAACAATAAGTTTAGCTTAGTTAATATCTTACCGTACTTTTATTCGATAGCTGGGCTTAGAATCAACCTTAAGTTACGCTTCAACGAAAAATTTTCGCAAAAAATAATGAGGACGAGTTGGTAGGGTCCATTATATGAAAGTCCAGTTAGATCAGAGTGAATTTGAAGTTGTGTTCAGGTTAACACGCTCACAGCTCAGTTTACTCGTCTTTCGCTACGTACTGGCTAGCATGAAGCACGTTCCATCTCTCATAAGCTAATCCTTTTTGGGCCTCGGGCGTTGTAAGAAGATGGAAGAGAATGAGAAAGAGAAGGAGACCTCGTTATGCTCAATTGACTTGCTATTGGTTTAGATATATATAGATAGATAGATAAATACTTCCCCAAGCTCAATCTGTAGCAGAATTTATGACATAAAAAGTACAAGCTCTCGAGAAGCATTTTAAAAAGGTCACAAGAAGCAACTGTACCTAGGCACCTTGACCTTTTCTCTTTAGAAAGTGTTTTGATGTTACTCCACCGCTGCTTGTAAGTCCAATATTCTTATTCCTTCAGAGCGAAAAAATTCATTGAGTTCACTCTCATCAATTGGTGAATGGAACTCTACAAGACTAAGTTGATACTTTTACAGTTAAGTAAATAATAAGTGAAGTATGTAAGAATCAGATGTTAGCACGTTGAAAGAACGTTGAGAAAAATTTTCGACCACCTTATACTCACAGCAATATGAATCACATTCATTCAAAAAAACTCAGATCTGGATGCTGAAGAGTCATTGAATATCAAAAATTTGCTACATGATCGAACCATCAATATTATCATCCGAGTCACTGAAAAAAAACATGTATATTGAGACATTAGGAAGATATTCAGAACAGTTTGACATTTTTAAAACTTTATTTCTACCTTAGCTCAGATTTTCAAAATATGAAAGTAGTCTAAACTAGATTCCTATTCATTGCAATTGTGTTGCTATTAGTATTATTTTGGAAAAGTGTTATACTGTTTCTGAACAAATGAGTTAGATAAAAGTAGAATAAATGGAATAAAATGTATCTTATAGAAGTGAAAAGTTTGGAGATAAAAAAGATGTTCCCAGTGCTTTTCATCAGGCTCTGAATTGACACATGTTGCAGTCACAAGTGCTAATTTTTCAGCATAGTGACACGGAATCGGCACAGAAATTGTTCCCTATGAAATAAAAAGAGAGAGATAAAGAGAGATCTTGGTTGTTGTTGAGTGTGCTGATGATTCAGTAAAAAGGAATTATGATTTGATTTTAAATAAAACCCTAATTGTATTCAGTTTTCTGCTATATTCCACCGAGATTGAGTGTGTGAATGGATCTCAATGTGTTCTGTTAATGAATTTTGGTATTTCATCCATTGGAAGTTGTGTATTTCATCTATGGAAATTGAGTGTTCCATCAAGGAAAAAAAATAATTCATATTGAATATTTCGGTAATTCATATTGGATATTGTGGTAATTCACACTGGATGGTTCGGTAATTCACATTGAATGGTTTGGTGATTCATATTGAATGGATTGAGTAGTTTGATATGAATCACGGTGCTAATTTCCTGATTTTACCTATCTGGTTTTGAAATTTTACTGCGTGAATTCTCAACATCAAATCGACAAAGTTTTGCTTCTTCACCGATTGGATTATGGAGTCGTTTTTTCTCAATTTCCCAACCGAATTTTGTGAGCCCTATTGTGATCAACTGTGCTAAAGTTTGTGTCCAGTTGTGGATGTTGATGTGAGAGAATCATGATTTACTCGTGGAAAAGTTGTCTTGATGGAACATATTCCTATCCTATCTGATTGGTAAAAAGTATGAGATACTGGACGATGAAAGGTTATCGGGTGGTCAGAATTTGAATTATCGAGTTCAATTTTGATACTCTAAGCTAACCGATCTGGAGCCATCCTGGGTTTTCTTCTAGAAGAATTTTCGGTGCCATTTTTTTCTCTTCCCACTCCTTCTCCAAACGGGACAAAGGGTCATAAAGTTTTGGAGAGCCAAAGTGCGCAAACTTGGAGTTTGCGTGAAAGAAGCTGTGTGACCAGCGAAATCTCTCTCTCTCTCTCTCTCTCTCTCTCTCTCTCTGATTTTTTAACTCAACGAGAGAGCCTTACTCTCTTTTGTGTGCCATCATCATGCCAAAAAGACTCCGTAGTGTCATATTGTCAGCCTCTCCTTCTGAGGCAAGCGAGGACGAACATATTGGTACCATAGGACAAGAATCAACTTCAAGGAACCCTATCCAAACTCAAATTAATGTAAACAATTCATCAGCTACCGTGAGTAAAAGTGTTGAGAATCCTCCTGAAAAGATGATCATTCAATGTTTTGATGGTGACACTAGGCGGTTATCAATCGATGCATGGGTTGATAGGTATGAAATGTTAGCGAAGCGAAAAGGTTTTAATGATGATGATATGGTGATTGAATTAGGCAGTTACCTTCAATTTGAGGCCCTTGAATGGTATATGAGTGTGATGAGGGAGAATGAAAAAATTTCTTTCACTGACCTTAAATCACTTTTGCTTCAGAGATTCGGGATCAAATCAGTTGACCCGATGGCTGAATGCGTTGACTTGAGATATGACTCAAAAATCAGAATGAAATCGTACTTCGAAGAGAAGCGTGGCTTAGGTATGAAAGCTGGACTAAAAGAAGCTCACATTATTTCACTTATGATCCATGGTCTTCCCCCTCATATGTCTGTAACTTTCAATACTATGGGCCCGAAAAGTATGAAAGAATTCTTCCAGGTCGCTAAGATGACCGAAAATAGTGTGAAAAGTAATTTTTCTGTTCCATCCTTCTCTCATACTCACTCGAATCGTAAAAGAGAATTTTCACAAAAATCCCCAATCAAAAATCGTACTCAATCGAAGGCCCCACCAGGACCCTGTCGAGTGTGTGAAAATTTGGGCTTCTCAAATCGATTTAATTGGGTCCAAGATTGTTGGAACAAAAATCGAGACCAAGCCAAACAATTCGAAAGGCCCAGAACTGATAATCCTCCACCAAATTTTGTCAAGAAAAATTTAAACTAAAATTGCCCAAGGATCCTGATCTCATTCGAATAAGAGGAATGATAAAAAATTTTTGTGACTCCAATTATTCATGATCCTGGAGCTAATGTTTCAATAATCTCCCTCGAATTAATCAACAAATTGAAATTGAATTTCGACAGAAAATCAATTAAAATTCAAAATATTCAGAATGAGATGGAGTCCTTGGGCCTTGCCAGAGTTCCACCAACAATTGGTGTGCTCACCAATGATTGTACGTTCCATGTTATGAAGAATCCGAATTTTCCTGTTCTCTCAGGCTTAGATATGCTAGAAAATTTTCAGTTATCATTCGATAAGAATTACAAAATTTTTCAGCATGTAGATATCGATGGTCAGGCACAGTGCTTATCTATCATCATGATGTCCAAAACTGATCAAAGATCAATGATTAATTTAGTGACTAATGAACAAAAGAATCGAATTAATGAGCTTCTTTCCGATTACAATGATATTTTCGCAAAACATAAGTATGACGTAGACTGTATTTCATTTGAAGAGTGTCGAATTAATCTAACTTCAGATAATCCAATCTGTCTCAGGCCCTATCGATGCTCATCACGCGATAAAAAATTGATTGACGAGCAAATCGATCTTCTCTTGAAAAACAAAATTATTCGGCCTTCTAGCTCTCCTTATTTTGCGCCCATTTCACTAGTAGGAAAGAAAGATGAAGGTGGAAAGTCTAGATTAGTAGTAGATTATCGAGCTCTCAACAAAATAACGATTCCAGATTCTTTTCCATTCCCTAGAATAGATGACATAATTGACAAGTTACATGGGAGTAAAATTTTCACAACATTAGATATCAGTTCAGGATTTCTCCACATCAAAGTAAGCGAACAAGATGTATACAAACTTGCCTTTGCCAGCTCTTCGAATTTGTTCGAATTTTTATTTGCCCCTTCTGGTTTTCGAAACTCACCTGCAGTATTTTGTAGAGCAATTCATCGTCTTCTTCGTGAACATGATCTTACCAGCTTCACTCATTCATACATGGACGATCTCTCAATTCATTCCAAAAACTTTGATGAACATATGAGTCACCTCAAAGAAGTTTTCCAGGCCCTATGAAATGAAGATGTGAAACTAAAACTTTCGAAATGTCATTTCGCTCGAAAAAATGTCCAATATATTGGTCATATAATATCCGAAAACCAAATCAGGCCAATGAACGACCACATAATTGCAGTTAAAAATTTTCCAACACCAAACCACAAAAAATCTCTCCAACAACTTCTAGGGAAAATAAATTACAATCGAAAATTCATACCTGATGCGAGTCGAATTCTGAATCCTCTATTTGAGCTATTGAAAAATAATCAAAAATTCGAATGGACCAATGATTGTCAAAATGCTCTCGAAACTGTGAAAAAAATCCTCACCTCCACTCCGTTTCTCCAAATTTTTGACCCAAACAAACATACATATGTTTATTGTGATGCATCGAAAATTGGCATCGGAGCTGTTTTGAAGCAAATTTCCGATGAAGACAATGAACAACATCCGATAGCTTATTATTCAAAAAAATTAACTGATTATCAGAAAGATTACGGCATTAGTGAGCTGGAGTGTCTTGCAATTGTCGAGGCTCTAGAATATTTCCATCACTATCTCTATGGCTCAAAATTTACCGTAATTACTGATCATCAAGCACTCAAATGGCTCTACAAAACAAAAAACCCAAGAGCCGCCTATTTAAGTGGAGCTCACAACTAAGCCAATACGATTCTCAGATCGAATACAACCCAGGAAAAAATAATGTTGAGGCTGATGCCCTTTCTCGAAACCCTGTTCTTGACGAATTTTCTCATGAAAAACATCTCAAAATAATCAATCTAATATCTAAAAACGAGCTGAAAAGGGCCCAAGAGAATGAGAAAAATTTGAATCACTTCCTCCCCGATTTGAAATCAATTGATGGCCTTCGCTATAAAAAAAAGGGCCCTTTCCGTCGATTTTACGTTCCTGTAAGCTTACGAGCTGAATTAATTGATCAATTCCATCATGAATTTGGCCATATCGGAACGAAAAAAAATTCTTTTCATGTTATCAAAATCATACTTCTGGCCTGACATGACAAGTGACGTGAAAATGCTTGTTGACTCGTGTAGTGTGTGTCAACAAAATAAGGTAAAGAGAGAGAGGGAATATGGAACACTTTAATCACAGGACCAGCAAATGAGCTATTCGACATAATTTCCATCGATACACTTTGTGGGCTTGAAGGTTATGGATCTAAGCAAAAATATCTTCATCTAGCAATTGATGATTTTTCTCGATTCATTTGGAGTTTCTCCTCTAGAACTCAAAAGTCCCAAGACTTTCGTCGATTGATAGAACTCGTACTCATGATTGAAAAACCAAAACTTATCCTAGCTGATAATTTTTCCAGCATTCGATCTCATTCATTTCGAACTTTTCTCACCTCTCATGACATTCAGATTAAATTCATCTCACCTGATTGTCATCGAAGTAATGGTATGATAGAACGAGCAAACCTTACTTTAGCTGATCTTATTCGATGTAAGTTCAATGAAAATGAAGGAAAAAGGTCATGGGCTTCATTAGCTCGAGAATGTGTGTATGAATATAACAATACTGTTCATGATTCAACCAAATATTCTCCTAGTTTCCTTCTCACTGGCCAATCTACATTCGAGTCCAATCTTAATGAAAAATTAAATCTCTCTGAAGCCCGTGAGCAAGCGAGATTGAGTAGCAAGAAGAATCATAAAGTGAACGAAAAATATCACGATCAGAAACATAAGGAACCCAACTTTAATGTAGGTGACCAAGTATTGATTCGAAACCCCAGACTCCGAAAACTTGAGCCAAAATTTCTTGGACCATTCAAAATACTAGAAAAATTATCTGAGAATTCATATCGTCTCGATATTCCAAGAAGTATGAGAGTGCATAATATTCTCAATGCTTGTCAAATGTCACCATTCAGAGCTATCTAACCGTAAATATTTAATCTTCTGATGAATTGGAATTTTATAAAATTTTGTAATACTAAAACAAATTTTGTATTGCTTGTATTGTACTGTATAACATAGATCATGTATTCCTTTCACTGCTCATCTTGCGATTCCAGGCTAAAGAGGAGGGATGTAGAGTATTTCTACCCAAAAGACCTTCTTTTTCTTCTCTTTCTCTCCTTCTCTCTCTTCAATCTTTCGCCTTCGGCTTTTGACCGCCAATGAAACTCCGAAAACCCATCGCGCATTGGAATGCTGTCCTTCTGGACAGAGAATTGGTCAGAAAGCAGTGCAAGCAATTGAAAGAACGGCAGTTCGCCAGTTCGATCTTGGTTGTTGTTGAGTGTGCTGATGATTCAGTAAAAAGGAATTATGATTTGAATTTGAATAAAACCCTGATTGTATTCAGTTTTCTGCTATACATGATATCAAAATATCCTTTCATCGAATTATTCAGTTCATCAGCCATCTTCAGATGCTCGAGTGGCACTTTTGAAATGTACCGAATGATGATATCGATGAGTTTGTTGCGATCCACAGAGGCTTGATGGCTCCCGATTGTATTTTTCTCACTGAATAGATCATCTCTTGACCATCATAAACATATTTTGATGGAGACAAATCTATATATCTCTTGATAAGCTGGCTTCTCCTCCAGATTGATTTTATTTTTGGCTCGAAGCAGATCTTATGAACGTAAACGTTCCTATCTCTATGAGTTTTCGATCGATATTCCCCAAGTGAGAATGTTGTTTCACGTGTTGAGTGGGCATCTCGCTCATCAATCCATTTTCTGGCCATCTTTTCTACTCACTGAAAATAACCTGATCAGATTTCAACAAAATGTAGCACAAATTTGCAGAGTAAAATATCCTCTAAGACCTTATAAAGTAAAACTTTCCGCAGTAGTAGAAAAGAACACAAAAAAAGCAACTGACAGAATTTGAAGAAGGAGATGGCCCTTTAAAGGAAGCGAGAAGTGAGCAAAGAGAGTGAGCAATTCAGCCTGGAAGATGCTGACAATTGTGAGCCACAACCAACAGTCATGTGTAACCCAACAGAAAGAGAAAAACATTGATTTACCGCGTCAAGCTCCACGCTCATTTGAACGTAGATTTTGGTACAAATCGATTGATGATTATTCTTTTCCTGGAGAATTCTTGCTGCTACAACCTGTAAAGCAAACGGATGTTTGTAGCAAGAAGCCACTTTAGTAGCATCATATCGATGTTTGTAGTCATTTGATACAATCACATTAGCCAATTGACAATTGGGAAGCAGTTCTCTCTACACATGAACACAGGTAAATATTCGACCATTTTCCAATTGAAATGTTCTTGGCCGTTGAAGAATGCTGCTGAGAGGCTCGGATGTTTGAGCAGAAAGCTCTACAATACGATTCGCTTGTCTTGTTGAAGACAGACGATCACCGACCGATTGAAAATAATTCATCAATAGGATATCCATTGTTGCCGTAACTTGTCATCATAATTTTACCAGCAAGTTCTTGGCGTACACTGATGTGAGAGTTCTAATGGTCCGCATCTCGCTTCTATTTTAGAACATCATAGGTGGTTTGTGATTGGATTATCTTGTGTAAAGGGTCACATACCATAAGAATTCTAGCATCATACCCATTCATAACAGCAATTACACCAGAACAAATTTTTATCTTCCAGTTATTCAACTTTGTACGATTGTGGTTATCGAAATGATCATCCCCAATTGACATCATATGGATATTCTGGAAAAATTCTCCTTATCTGTAAGTTATATATGTGAACCATCTCTTGATGTCCTCATGGCATAGTTGAAGTGTTCCGAATAGCTATCGAAATCTTTTCATTGTCCATCACTCGAGTTCTAGTGACTGCAATCACATCAGATTTGAGTTCTTTAGTGGATTAGATACAATTACCACCATCAAACACATAGCTTTGACCGGGAAAATCCATGTTTCCTAGTAAGCTGACCTCTCATCCGAGCCAACTCTACTTATAGCTCGAAATCTACTCTGTAAGCATATAGATCTTTGCCTTGAAGATTATTCACTCTTTATTAACTAATTTCAATGGTAACTTGATTCTGGTCCCACCCTGTGTGTACAGCTCGAGGAATTGTGTCGTGCTGCCACGAGCCATCTCACTCATAGAGTTAGTCACTGGGGCTCATGATAGGCCACCTCAATATCCACCGATCACTCTTCCTGCCATTCCTCTTCTGAGAAAAAAAATTTATCAGTACTACGATAGACCAATAATCCTAATATTCTTCCTCTATTTTCAACGTCCAAAAAACAGGCAGTTCAAGAAATAGTTGGAAAAGGTTGATCATTGGCATCTAGAGAAGAGGATCTTATAATTACAGAGCAAAAAACTCGAACAAAGTAATCTGCTGTCTAATAACTCTCCCTTTAAACCGCGACATGCCTCCTCCTGTGTCCAAGTTTGCTTTTAGTTGCTATTGTTGGTATTGCCTAGCTGAAAGCTTTGATACAAGTTGCAAAAAATGTAAACTCTCATTTCATTGGAACTGCCTGCATAAAGAGAATAGAAACTATAAATATGTCAAATCTGACATTAACGATGGGCTTGTTTTAGAATGCGAAGAATGCAAATCGATCACCGCTGCGGAAAAACCTAAGAGAATCAGGGACACAACATGGGTTAAGCCCATTAGCCCTGAGAGAGTGTCAAGAATTCTAATTAATGCTCTAAAAGACGATAGACGCCTACATCCTGTTCCTGCTATTCTTCACTCGAGAGCCTTCTGGTCGGATAAAGCTGACGAATCACAGATAGTCAGTTGGGAAATGATTGATCGCTCCATTGAAACATCGACGTACAGAAGTTACAGAGAATTCTTACATGATGTTAAACTGCTCTGCTTAGCTTTCATTCATGAGGAAAAAAGTCATGAAGAAGAAATTATGAATTTTCGAGGAAAGGCTATATTATTAATGCATGATTTGAATAGTTGTGTAAGCTGTGTGGAGGCACAGTATGGTAGGTCCGTCACTTTTGCATCTCTCTGTATGAAGATTCACAGACCAATTTTTTTAAAACAATCAGAAGGCGTCTGCACTAATGTACCCGCGGATATAGCCCGCTTAGATAATCTACCGTATCCGATTCCTGGAAAAATTGTGGGAATGGCTGGCCGGAAAAAGGTTAAAATTTCTCTGTTCTGGAGGAAAGATCCATCGGTATTGATTGTATCAAGTGAGACAGTACTACACGCCTCCCAATTACTCATTGATGAATGCCAAGAATATGCTGAAGAGTTGAAGGATGCTGACAATCGCCTACTCTGTAACGGTCTTAATCTATTAAAAATGTATCTGCAACTAATCAAGGATAACTGTGGAGCATGGATGTGCCACAATTATGGTAATCCTGTGGAACCATCTGATGGTTCAACAGTGCCAAAATTAATTAGAAACGATTCGGATTGCGATTTACTGGAACCAATCAATGGCAAAATAAAAAAGACGAACATTGCTCATACAATTACTCTTGCCTCAGATGCGAATTGTTCAAAAACAGACCTGCACAATCATGATTAATCTTCTCTCTCTCTTCTTTCTTTTTTTTGAGCTAATTTCTTTTTTCATTTACCGCACGATATTGCACAAAGAAGGTTTTTTTATGACCACCGCTGGTCTCTTTTCCTTCACAAACTATTGATAGGATCGACTATTACATCTGAAATTTCTCACATACATTATTGTAACAATCTGCTTGATCAAGCTATTAAATAAATACACTAAACATAAGCGTTTCATTATTCAAAGTCTGTATTTGATTAATTTGTTTAAGCATCAGTAAATACATAACAAGAAGAGATACACTGTAATCATTCTTCATTATGAATTTTAATCTCACTCAGATAGGCATAATGTACAAGTTCAATCTCACTTTTCACTCCCTTTATCGTCGACTGTCACATTCGATCCTTTACGAACAGATCCTGCAACTCTTGAAGCACAAGATAACTGGTCCATGTAGTTGCGACCGGAAATCTGGAGCATTAGTTTTCCCAAATACAAAACGGTTGAAATTAGATCCTCAAGATCTTTGGAAGTTGATGCCATGGTACTGCACATTGTAATTAGGATTTGACATACGTGATGAGGAGCAATTATTGCTTGTGTTCCACTGGGTAGATGCTGAATTGCATGATCCAGCAATGTCAGTTTCGCCACACTAGTTTGATTTAGGTTATTCAATAGCATTCTTATATTCATAAGAGCACTATATAGAGCATCTGATATCTACTGGACAGCTCGAATATTCGTACTATTCACACCTTGAGAGTCATGTGTCTGATACATTCCTGGACGTTGCGGATTCATATTGGAAGTATGGAGATACACGACAAACAAATAACGAAACTATCGAAATTATAGCACACTGCCTTAAACACACTCGAACACTAAGAGGAATGCTGTAAAATGTGATTTTTGTGGTTGAGAAAGTTTTTCTTTATCATACCAGGTGAGCACATGCTCACTTTGCATGTACTCTACCTTTCTCTTTCCCTCCAAAACAATTTTCACCCGAAACTTTGCTGGAACCTCCAAGTTTCACAAACCAAAATGCTGAAACAATAAATAGATATTATTTTCCCTTTCACTTATCAGATAACTTTTACAATTGAGAATTAAATCGTTTTATTGAGGTGAATGTGATTTAATATTGATACAAATTGTTGAGTTGATACATTTTTTATTTGAAACTGCATATAATGTGTCTGCAAGGCATAAGGGCTAGCTGGATTATGTGAATATTGAATTATTTTTCTTTCTTTATCAAATTGTTGGAAAAAATGCTGTCTTTAAAAAAATGATCATGATTCATTTGTCAATCGTCTCGAGGAACATCCTCGGACCAAATATGCCAATCGTATGTACCGACAGGCCCAAGGACTTCAACACAACAGGGCTCGTTGAAATCTTGAAGGTGACGAAATAACTCATCAGCAGGCTTGTTTATTGGATAATCCATCAAACCGGGCTCTATCAAATCGAGATTACACAAGCGGCACTTCCATGGTCTACTATCCGAAAGGAATTGATCAATAATTTGAGCGATTGTCATTATGAAAATATCCTCATTATATGTCAACATGAGATTCATCATCGAATGAAAATCAGGATGTAGCGCCTGATTGACTTCCAGCTTCAAAATCCCTCTTGCTAATGTATACAACACATGGTGAGCCAATTCTCTACTAGTGCGAGTGATTCTTTGTCTTGCAGATCGTCGATCTCTGCTCTTCATTCGTGCCATTTCGCGATTTACTTTATTATATATCTGTTTGTACAGATATCGCTCGCCTACAAGAAACGTAAAGAGAAAAATGGAAACAATAAATCAAACATTTATAGATAAAAAATGCTTGTTTTTACCGGTGAAATTGAAACGACCATCTCTGATAGGTGAAGAGCGTTGAATACGCCACATCGTTGATAGAAAATTATTAATATATCTAAACACACAGAAATTGTTTGAAAAAATACTTCAGTGGCAAACAACTTTGAAAGTAACAGTGGGAATCACGTTGCTTGAACAACAACAGCACTAATTGATAACTTCAAATTTAATCAAACCCATAATATCAACGTCTAAGTACATTCATAAAACAATATACATTTCTACTTGAACATTTAATTGTTATCTAGAATTAAGAATAAGAGTCAAGAGGTAGCTATGGCGACGGTATCGGTATCCAGTATCAGATCTATTGGTATCTATCAGAAGAGACAACACCCAAATGATCACCAAAGCCACTCGTGCAAACAGTGACCAACCGCCGACACAAGTGTCTTCTTATTAACTTAATTAATCTAGTTGTTTTGTTATTTTCAGTGTTATAAATTGTGCCTAAAATTTCTCATTAATGGCAAGGGTGATACCTGTTGAGGATGCTCAAAGAAGAGCGATGGAGGAAGATTTTCATCAATTCATTTACAATCTATGCTCAAATCCTCGTTGTATTACTGGTACTTTTACATGGATTCGTAAGTAGTCTGTTTTGCTCAAAACAATGTTGTAATGTTGTTATTTTTTCTTCAATCAGATTTACCTCAGATACCCACTCTAGCAGTTTCTCTTGGTTACGCTTGGAACCAGCAATCGACATACGTGCAAGCACTCTATACCCAAGAGGAGAAGGACAATGCTGATAAACTCATCGACTGTGTTGAGAAATGTCTTGAAGGATGAAACCCGAAAATCAGGTCACCATATGGGTAGGGAGAGAAGGAGAACTTCAGGCAACAGCCGAAACTTTTCGCCATGTTGACACTTACAAGTTCTCCTCTCTCCCCGATGGTTGTTCTGTCCGCAAACATGAATCCAAATTAAATTGTGAAAACCCCAAAAAAAAACATTGTGAGTTTGACCCTCACATTTGGTTCCCCTGAACGTGATCTATTGTATCGATGCTGAGAATATTGGTTTAATTAAAACATTAAAAGATAAGTATTTTTTCTTTGTTTTCCTCCTCACCATCGACACAATGAATGTTGCTACTCTTTCTTTCTCTCTCTTTTCCACCCTTCACACCATGATGTTACACTATTTTGATTGAATATTTGTCTGTGCATACAATGTGTGTATGTGTGTGTCCACAGTATTCGAGCTAATTGATTATTTGATCACTTTTTTCCTCTCTCTCCATCTTTCTCTCTCTCTCTCTTTCTTTTCGCTTTTTGCGGCTTTTTTTCTTGCTCTCTGTGTGTGTATATATACATATATTATTTGAACATTATCCGATAAACTTACTCACTCACCATTGCTCATTGATTCATTGATTCATTTGATTGTAATTAATACAAAATCGATAATCAATGTGAACTTTCTCTCTCTGTGTATCTCACTCTCTCAACACTAGTGTGTGTGTGTGTAAGTGTATGTGTTTGCTCAATATTAACCACTTTTTGATATTCATACACATCGATTGTGATTAGGTGGTTACTAGCTCACTGTGTAATAGCTTCCGGAATTCGGGACTCTATGTGAATATGTGTGTGTAGGTGTTTCCTTTCTCTCGGTGTACATCTCTCTGGATATTGGATGTGTCATAATTGAATGGCAGGGTCTGAAATCATCCGGAGGGCTGATAGCCACAAGGAACTACAGATAGCAGTGGAAGAAAATCAAAAACAAACAAAGCAGATAGCTCTGGCTCTACATGAGATGAGAGCAAATACGAAAACTCTCTTTAAATTGATTCCTTCGCTAGCTGCCGAATACCACTTACTAACTACTGATCTGAAAAATAATGGTAGAGATTTTCAGGAAGCTGCTGGGGAGATGAAGAATAATCGAACTATCCACCCGAGCTTCTTCAGAGGACTGGGAATCGAAGAAATCTGTGCCGGGATTGGGCATTGCCCAATGGAATTAATCACACAATTTCGATGCGAAGTTGGAAGAGGAAGCGGATATTACAATCTCAGCTCTGTCTTCATGACACATTTGATGGATGATGATCGAAGAGTAGTTGAAGCCAAGCCGTTCCCAATCTTCCAAATCAACTCTACACATACTTGTAAAATTAGCCACATTGGTCCAAAGTATTTCATGGTTGAGAAAAATGACTCAAAAGTATGCGATCTATTCCCTAATGAAGTGGAAGATGGTAATATACCACTGCCACCCGATGACCATTGTACGAATCAATTACCTGGAAACTCTTCAGATTATTGGGCGATTACGAATTGCAAGCTGAAGAACGAAACTCTCAACCCCATCAGAGATGTACGTTACATCAATGGTGCTTATCACATTCAGTGTTTTGGCTATAATTTCACGATAGAAGGCATATCACAACCATGTCCACCTCATGTTTTTCGTGTATCAGATCAATCAAAGTTTAGTGTTGGAGATCGTTCACATCATCTGTATAAGCATAGAATTGATAAGATAATTGGATTATCAGAAGATTGGGTCTCCATATTGAATATGCAAGTACCTGAGACACCTCCATATCAGGAGCCTGACTTGCCAAATATCAACCGATTGATTCATCCAAGTGATGTTTTCAGTTATATGAGTAACCAAATCTCTGAAAACAAAACTAACACTTTCTTCTGGATCGGTGTCATGACTTCTGGTATCCTACTTCTTTTCACTCTATACATGTATTGCTTCCGTGTCAGGTTTAGAGTTGAAAAACCTAGAATCGTAAATATGGTGACGTTTAGACGACCCAATAGACAGCCCAAAGTGATCAAGTTTGTTGCTGAACCAAGTATTGAATCAGAGAGACAACCATTCTCTTTGATAGACCTTCAAAGATAAAAGATGAAGGTTTGTGATAATCAGGGACTAGTGATAGAACCCTGAAGGTTTGTGATAATCAGGGACTTGTGATAAAACCCTGAAGGTTTGTGATAATCAGGGACTAGTGATAGAACCCTGAAGGACACCAAAATCTTCTTTGAACTAACTTTCAATTTCATACTAATCACTTATTGATCCAGTTGATCGAAACAAATCGTTTTGAAGTACCGGAATTACCCTTATTGTCCCTTTACATTTCGCAGATTCGATAAAAAGCTTCCGAAAATGAATTCTTATAATGAGGACAGTTATTCATCCGAAGATATGGAACACGAAACAACTACTATTGAGAAAGTAACGAACAAGGATCCATGGAATTTTGATGATGTTTGGAAGATAAGAGATCCGACACCAGTTAGCAGAGCTAGAGATGAAGAATCCTCTACAAAATCCTATCGAACGAAAAAATTGCAGAGATTTATGCCCAACTACCGAGATAGAATGGCTGCGTTAACTTTGAACGATACAGAAACTGATGAAATTGCTTCCAGTTCGAGAGGACAAGAGGTCAATGTAGGCGCCTCGACATCATCGGATTGGGATGATGACGCGGCACCAATCTCAAGAGGTCATCCAAAAAATAATATATTTTCTCTCCCGTGTACCTTTGTCAAAGAAAAAGAACCGAGGATAGTGGAATATGAAAATCCTTATCGACCAAAATGAAATGTTCCCTAATTCTGGAACAACATTATGGAGCATTTCTGAACCCGTTCGGAGTTCCTCAAAAGTATGCAAAGTATGGCGTTTCTTTGTTTGGATTCAAGATTGGAGGAACTGAAAGAGGTAGAAGTAAATACGCAAAGATAACGGTATATGGACGAACGGATGCTGATTTGAATAAGGCATTGGATGCCTTGGATCAACGAAAATACAGATTCGAAACCCATCTATCCTCACCAAGATTCAAGAATCGACTACGAATATTCTGGAGAGAATTACCAAATGAGCATTGTACGATTTGTTTCAAGGGAGATCATGATAGAACTACCTGTCAAAATTGCGGATGGTGCTTAGAAAGTGGGCATAAAAAATTCTAGTGCCCACTAAAACCCGCAGAACTAGGAGTGAATCTGGTGGTCAACCTACCAGCAAATCCTGAGCAGAAAGAAATGCCAGTGATGGATACCTCCAGTCACAGCTCACTTTCTAACCCAATATCTGAAGAGGACAGACTCTGGAGGGAGAAGAGAGGTGACAATAAACGAAAAAGACTCAACAGGAAGCGATTCTTCCAAGAAGAGATTCAAAGATTACCATGGTTCCAAATTCCGGGAAGGTTGAAGTTGTCACTGCTGGAATATGTAGTACCTTCAGGACCAGACGGGCAAGAAAAGATAACATTCGCACTTGATGTCAAAGGTGGTGGACCGAGTGGCGCTTGTAATGTACATGTATCTGGATGGTGCGGTAGATATGGTGTTCAAACGGTATTCTTTCACACCATCAAAAGACCCATTTTGGATAAGAAGACTCTGAATACACCATTATCTGGTGTACAGGCCCAGGACTTATTCAAAGGTGAAAGCGAAACGCAAGTCAAGCGTACTTTAATCAATCTATTGAAAGGTAATCGAGTGGTTCATCATGGTGGAGGTGATCTTTTTGGTCTGGGAATCAACCGTGATGATATAAATAATCACTCTATAGAGGTGATCGATACCCAACACCTTTGGGGGACAGATGGAGCTAGACAGCCAATTGGACTTGTGACTCACGATGCCTTCTGGTATGGAGGAAGATTGCTCCGAAGAGAGGGGTTTAGTAGAACCTCTCCAATAAATGGTCATTCTCCTGAACGGGACAGTCGATTGGCCTTATTGATATATCGAAGTACTATCAACTCATGAACGAACATGGCGTTGTACCAACAGGCTACGACATAAGACGAGCTCAAACTGGGTATACTTACAACCAGTGGCTGAAAGACCAAGGCCTTCTGGACACTGATGATCAGGCTACGTAATCGAAAAGAATATTCAATCACTATTATCTGTGAAGGAATTTTATAACCGCAATTATATAATCTCAATTTTATAATCACCACAATTCTTTTATTACTCTAATATGTTAATCAATATCCATTGGAAAGAGAAACCTTTCCGTGTTGAGCCGAGGAAGTGAAACCCGAAAATCAGGTCACCATATAGGTAGGGAGAGAAGGAGAACTTCAGGCAACAGCCGAAACTTTTCGCCATGTTGACACTTACAAGTTCTCCTCTCTCCCCGATGGTTGTTCTGTCTGCAAACATGAATCCAAATTAAATTGTGAAAAACCCAAAAAAAACATTGTGATTTTGACCCTCACAAAGGATATGTAAGCTTCTTACCAACTGGTCTGCCCACACATGGAATAGGAATATCTCAAGATCTAATGCTTCATTGCAGTGAGAGTCTGCTGTTGATGCCGGCATTTTTTTGTGTAACTTTATTTCTAAGGCCGGTGCAGATGCACTATCATCAGGGTAAATTCTGTGGGCAATATCTCAGGTACAACCGTGATCAGACTATGGAACGAGTACTGCACACACATTATCGTGAGGAAAACTGCTTGTGTATCTGCCTAAGTGATAGGATTGGACATGTCGACGCTCAAACATCACTCACAGTTGCCTATGACAATCGGCTTGGTGGCCAAATAATAGATCCTCAAATTCAGCGTCTGGATCTTGAGAATCCATTGCCTTCACCACCCACTTCCAAAAGTGGTTCAGACAACAAAAATCTCTCAGTCTTGGGAGCATTTTCTATCTTGCTTTCAAAAGAGGGGAACTACCTCTGCGTGATAAAGCTAGCTTTTCTTACTCATTTTGGGAGCTTGACCTAGTATAGCCTTCTAGTAGCCGGCCATTTTTTTTGTATACCAAAGCAACTTCAGCCTTGGCTGTGACATCGAAAATATGCATGTCGGTGTCTTGCCTGACGCAACAAATGACAGCCGAACGATAATACTCGCAAAATGAATTGTTATCATCATATTTTGCAACAAAATGTCCAGACAAAGCCACAATGTGAACCATTAGCAATTCAGGGCGAGTAAACATCAAAACATCGTGCTCGGCCCCAATGCCAGTAAAATCCATACCGAATGGCAGAACAGTCCCACCGTAACCGACGCTTGCACGAAATTCTTGGCGAAGACGATAACGTTCAAATCTTTTAGCATGATAGATTTGGACGTAATCACCATACTCTCTTTCGGAATACTCGACAACTGGCCCATCGAGGATTGTAGATATACCTAAAACACATCGAGTAGTATAGATTTAAGTGATCAAATTAGAAATGGGTTGAAAAGATAACCAAAGGATTGAGAATCAAACACTTACCGTTCCAATTGAATGCCATTGATGTAACAATACAGCACGTGTGGATGTTTCCATCAGCGATGTGAAGCAACAACACTAGATGAAACAGATAGAGGTTGCTAGCGAACACTACACAGAATACAATGAGAAGCTTGACACACCATGTTTTCCTCAAGATACGATCAGCATGAGATTTAGATCACAACTGACAATTAAAAAGACCATGAAACTGTCTTTTTATACAGGGTGTTATTTAGTGGGTTATCGTTTTTCAACAGTCTGTAGATATCCTCATGAGAGAGAGAGGGAGCTGAAATTTGGTGAGCATTATTCCTCCCATGAAAGAATTCATATGCCAGCGCATACTCAGAATCGGTTGCCATGGCAACATTTTCCAGGCCATTTGCCGTTTCGGCTGCCATTTTGCGTGTTTGGGTGTAACTTTCTCATCTCTCAACCGATTTTGATGAAATTTGTTTTAAATTATTCTCTGAGTGATTTTTGATTGATTGATGTTAGAAAAAGCATGAAAAAAGTGCTCTCTTGACCGTGATCCAAAAGTGAAAATGGAACGCCAAAACAAAATTTATGACAAATCCATGAAAGCAAGAGTTTGGATTTGTCTGAATTATCATGTGAATAAAAATGCTGCTGAGACCATCAGACAATATGGCCGAGCTTTTCCTGATGATGATCCCCCTCATCCAATGACCGTGAAGCGAAATTATGAAAAGTTCTTAGCCACGGGCTCTGTAATGGATAATTTGAAAGGGAATGTCGGTAGACCAGTGACTGTCATCACCGATGAAATGGTTTCAGCTGTTGAGAAGTTTTTTGCCAAAACAACTCAACCATCCATCAGGAAATGTGCTGCCTATCTAGAAATTTCCACATTCTCGGTATGGAAAATCTTGCATAAGAGATTGGACTTCAAGGCTCACAAAGTCAGTCTATGCCAACTCTTGAAAGAGAACGACATGAACGCAAGAATCACCTTTGAGGCTGAGATGCGAGAAAAGTTGGAACGAAAGCAGATCGATATCAACAAGATTTGGTTCAGTGACGAGGCCCACTTTTATCTCCATGGTTACGTGAACCGACAGAACTTCAGAATCTGGGGAACAGAAAACCCTCACTATACTGTGGAGAAGCCACTTCATCCAGAATACCTGACAGTTTGGATGGCGATCAGTGGATGTGGAGCCATTGGACCATTTTTCTTTTACGCAACAGTCAATGGTGAACGCTATCAGATCATGCTGGAGGATAGTTTCCTCCCAGAAGCTGAACGTAGAGGGATGATAAGCGAGTTCTGGTTTCAGCAGGATGGAGCAACCTCTCACCGAACTTCTGATGTCAAAAATTCGATTCGCTCTAAGTTTGGTGATAGAGTTATAGGGCTTGGCTTCACCTCAGACGAGGGGGAAGAAATCTCCTGGCCCCCTCATAGTCCGGATCTGAATCCTTGTGATTTTGCCCTCTGGGGAATAATGAAAGATTATGTCTATCAACAAAATGTGGGGAATCTATACGAACTAAAAAATGCCATAGAGAAGCTCGTCAATCTCCTCGAACAGCCGATGCTCGAACGAATAATGGCTAATTTTGAGAAGAGACTCGATATGATACCCTTAGTTGAAGGCGAACATTTCGAAAACATTATCAGTTAATCTCATCCTCTCACTATGCTCACTCAAAAAATTTCAGCTCTCTATCTCCAGTTTCCTGGATTTTATAGAGAATCAAAAAACGATAACTGATTAAATAACACCCTGTATGAAAAATGGCGCTAATGAAGGTAGAAGCCAGATCTCGAATCAAGAGTCAATGAGGATAGGAAAAGAGATAGAGGACCTGAGTCCACAAAATATCTTCAACAGCCTAATTAAGAGAAAGACACCGAAATAGCGATGATTCACCATAGAACCATATTAGAGAGACGGAGATAGAGGACAGAAGGCAACAGATGAACAGGGAACAGGGGACGACTACATCCGGGGCATCGGTCAAGCACAACTCACCAACATCGTATACATGTACCAACCCTTAATTCTGTGTATAATAAAGTATGGCTCGCTGCGTTAAACTTGCTGGCAAAGAGTTGCAGCTCCGATTCCTTCCAGAAGGATCAACATCCTTGATGCAACCTCTCGACATAAACTGCTCCCATCAATGGAAAGATTTTGTGAAGAAATTCGCGGATAGGGTGATCATGGAAAATGCGCCAATCAAGTTGCATACGAGACACTGCATTCTAATCATGCAATCACTAATCCTCAATCAATTCTAATCACCAGCATTTCAACCAATGTTTTTGTGGGCATGGAGAAGAGAAGGATTCCCAGTCGAGATCGATTCATCTCCATCTCTCGATAACATATGTTTCTTTTTTGATGAAGTTATCTGCTTTTCTTCAGAATGTATCAACGAATCCTTCATGCGTTGCTCATATCCTGACTGTCGGAAGGTTCCATGCTTGAAGTGTTTCTATGCGGATCGACATTTACACAAATTCTTCCAAGTTTGTGAGGAATATTGCTGATTAATAATTAACTTCATGGGATTGTTTGGTGAGGATGAAATTTTTCAACCTTGTAGCTTTTCTTGTAGGAGGAGATAGGACGTAATATTTAACAATTATAATTAACCAGTCAACAGCTTCCTAATGGTACTGAGTTTGATTCATTTCGCGATTATCAATTCTGCCCCCTCCTTTGTGAAAGAAATCAAAAAATTCACTCGTAAATAAGTGTGCATACATGTATGTACCATTGTATGTTAATATGCATGTATGATTATATACATGTATGTGTATAGGCATGTGAGTGTATGTGTATGCATGTATATAAATGATGGCTATATGGTATATGGACAAGATGGGATCCATATTGGCTTGAGGAGATAAAGTGTATGAGAGAGATGGATAGAAATATTTGGCTGTCCAAGAAAGAGAATGAGAATGATGAGGGTGGAGAAAAGTCATTGATCTTAGTTTCAATTCCGCGAAACTGTTCTAGAACTTTTACTTGAGCCATCATATATTGGTGTGGATCCACTCAATTAAAATCTACACCACAAGTGGAATGGTAAACACTTCTCTCCAGCCTTCACACACACAGTCACACAGATTGAAGATTTGAGCAAACCAACTTACATAATTGTCATAATTGCTCTGACTGTTGACTGAGAAATTGTTGGAGACATACGAAGTTTATGAATCCCTTCTTGGTACCATGTTGGACTCAAGCCTAGGCAGTTGATGGTTTCACTAATTGAAAGATATTGGATGATTTTGGCTATTATTTTGGGATTTAAGTGAATGATGCTCATTTTCGATAATAAATTTAACTTTAAGCAATAAATTGACAAATTTGACAAATTTCAGGACCTCTGAGTACAAAGCTCATCATTCATCAAGAGCTAACAAAAACAGAGAAAAAACATATGATCTCCGCTGCTATTGAGCTCGTAAAGTAACTTTCAAGCCGAACATCGACACTCTTCGTCTATCTGAACCAGCTACGAGTTATAATCATCGATGTGTCACAACAGAAAGTGGGAAAAATTCCTATCGTAAGTTAGCTTTTGTGCTATGAACCTATCTTATCAATATTTTTTCTCATTCATCTGATTGCTGCCTCCACTGCCTTCATTGCCTTCTCTGCCTTATGAACATTGAGCCTCATAAACGAGAGAGGGACTGATGAATTGAAGAAGAATATTTCCGAATGTTATCAATAGAATTAAACAGATTAGATGGCAGGAACGAAAATAGAGGCATTTTAGTAGAAAGAAAGAGAACGGGGTACATGTACATGTATTTGAGAACAATCCCTAGCGGAAGTCTCAGATCTCCTCCTTGCTAACCTGACTGGAAATTATCTGTTCTATTCTGAATTATCAGAGTTCTTATGTGTTTTCTATTGGTCGAGGAGCAAGCGAGCGGAACGAGTGGAGCGAGTGCAGTGAGCCAGTTCTTTAGTGAAGTTGACAAAGAATATCATGATCGGAAGCACAAAAAATCTAATTTCAGTGTAGTTGATCAAGTATTGATTTTCATTTCCTTTCACCCCTGCCTTCAAGATTCTTCTCGGAGCTCTGAGTGAAGTTTCAATTTTACAATACAATAGATTAAGATAGCACATAGTTTTGAGATTATATAAGTTCATTAAATAAATGACAAATTTAGAGGCAATCATTTGGTTCCGTCAATCATGATACCGATACATTTTCTCGGAGTTCATCAAATTACTTTTTCTCACACTTTTCGGAATGTCTATTCTGTAGGTATTATCTGAGATTTTTTCGATAATTCTGTATGGACCTATTCTTCCAGGATCTAATTTAGAAGTTGGATGAGCATCGATTAGCACTAAATCATTCACTTGAAAGGAGATGGGAGTATGCTTAGAATCATAAATTTTCTTGTTTCTTTCATGAGATCGAATTGAATTTTCATGAGCTATTTTTCTAGCCTGCTGTAAGTCATGACAATTTTCAAGAGAGCTCTCAAACTGAGATATTCCAACGAGTAGAAATCTAGGAGAAAATTTGGTTGATTCATGTATCGAATCATTGTATTCGTTCACACACTGATCAACGAGCGTAGTCCATGATTTGGTTGGATTCTCATGGAACTTGCATCTCAAACGATCGATAATTGTCTGATTAGCACGTTCTATCATTCCATTACTTTTGGGAGTGTATGGAGCAATGAAATTGATACTGATATCATGAGAAGCTAGAAAAGACTTGAAATTGGCTGAATGCAATGCAGGATAATTGTCACTCAGAATTTCTTTCGGTTTTCCAACTTTCATAACTTCCTCAATTAAATGACAAAAATCTTTTGCTTTTTGATTTCTTGAGCTTGTTGCCCAGATGAATCGTGAAAAACAATCAATAGCGAGATGAAGATACCGTTTTCTCGAGTTGTAGCCCTCAAGACCACCAACAGTATCGATCGCTACTAAGTCGAATGGTTTCTCAGATGGTCTGAGAATCGAGAGTGTTCCTAATTTTGGACACCTCTTGATTTTATTCAGCTGACAAGTTTGGCAGCAGTCAGTGAAGTTTTTAATGTCATTGGTCATTTTTGGCCATGTGAATGATTTTGACATCATTTGTAATGTTTTTTTTGTGCCAATGTGGCCAAAGTTTTCATGAAATTGTTTGATTAGCTGTTTTAGAAGACTGATAGGAACGTATTTTTGATGGAATAGACCCTTTTTTCTCGTGGCAATGCCATCAGAATCTTGTGTTGGCAACTTTTTGCCTTGTGATTTTTCAATTTCTTGTTCTCTCTTCAGTTCCTCGATTGTGATTAGATTGACTATTCTGATATGATCTTCATGGCTATAGTCATCCAAAACTGGACTACGTGAAAGCGCGTCCGCTTCAACGTTTTGTTGTCCAGGTTTGTATTGGATAGTGAAATTGTATTGGTCTAGCTTGAGTCACCATTTGAATAGCCTTGATCTCGGTTTTTTCATGCTACTAAGCCATTGTAAGGCTTGATGATCGGTTATTACGGTAAATTTCTTGCCATACAGGTAGTGATGCCAGTAGTCGAGAGTTTCGACGATGGCCAAACATTCAAGCTCACTTATGCCATAATTTTTCTCATAAGATTGTAATTTTCTGGAGAAAAATCCTACAGGATGTAATTTGGAATCTTTCCCCTCTTGTTTTAGGACTCCTCCTATTCCTACCTTACTAGCATCACACTGAACAAAGCAATGTTTTTCTGGATCATAAATCTGGAGAACTGGCTGTGAAGTGAGAATTGATTTTATCTGATTGAAAGCTTTTTCACAATCACTATTCCATTTGAATTGACAAGAATCTTTCAGTAAATTGAACAGAGGACTGAGGACTTCCGTGACATGAGGAACGAATTTTCGATAATAGTTAATCTTGCCAAGAAACCGTTGTAAAGATTTCTTATCTGTTGGTGTAGGAAATTTTTCGATTGCTACTGTATTGCTGTTGAGAGGAGCTATTTTATTCTCAGATAAACTATGGCCTAGATATTCAACTTGTTTTCTGGCAATTTTGCACTTTTGAAGATTCAATTTTATTCTTTCCTCAATAAGGGCACTGAAAACTAATCTAAGATGATTCATATGTTCAAAAAATGATTGAGAATGGACGAGAATATCGTCTAAATAGCTATGTGTAAATGAAAGCAAATTATACTTCTCTAGAACTCGATGGAGAACCCTGGAGAATACTGCAGTAGAATTACGGAATCCAAAAGGACAAACAAGCCATTCAAAGTGATCATGAGTGGTAACGAAAGCAGTACGATGTACGTGCTCTGGTTCGATCTGTACATGCCAAAAGCTAGAACTGATGTCAAGAGCACTGAAAATTTTGCTATCTGAAAGTTTATCGATAATATCTTCTATTCGAGGAAATGGAAAATTGTCTGCTATGGCTATTTTGTTCAACTTTCGATAGTCAATACATAAGCGTGATTTCTCGCTTTCATTCTTCTTGTTTACTAGGGTGATCGGGAAAGAGTAAGGTGAAATCGATCTTCGAATAAGCCCATGTTTTAGGAGCTGTTCAATTTGCTCATCAATTATTTTTTGATCTTTTTCTGAGCAACGATAGGGCCTCAAAACGATGGGAATCTCATTAGTCAAATCTATCCGACACTTTTCGATGCCTATACTACCAATATCATATTTATGGGTAGAAAAAACAGAAGAATACTGTGTCAAAAGTTGATCAATCTCATTCCGTTGCTGGCTAGTCAAAATTGCATTCACCTCGTTACTAGGATCTGAGTTAAGGAGATGAATTTTATTGCGAATTGATCTTCCTTCAAACTCAATTTTTTGGAATACTTCATATTGATCATTAATTGAAATTTTGAACTTTGAAATGTTATCAAGTCCAAGAATGAGCTGATGAGGCAGATTTTCGATGACAAAAACTTTGATTTTTTCTGTAATCAAACCTACTGTGATGGGCAATAAAATGTGGCCCAAACAAAACACCTGAGAATGGAAACTATTGATTTGTATTTTATTTGGAATCAACTGGATTTTCAAATCATTTTTAAGTTTCTCATTGATCAATGAGACTGTAGCGCCAGTGTCCAATATGATCGGAATGACCATACTGTTGACAATGGACCTCATCACAATCAGGTGTGGTTGTTTGGGCCTCCCTAGTTTAACACTCTTTTGACTGGAATCTTATCATCATTGTTATCACCTCTTCTTGGCCTCTTGGCTGGATTCTCTCGATTCCAGCAATCAGATGCCCAATGGAAGCGATTCTTAAGCCCTCTATTCTCACAAATACGGCAAGGAGAAGGTGGCTTTGATTTTTTGTGTGAAACTGATGGAATATTCTTCCCAACATTTCTCGTCAGTGAATTGTGACGATTTGGCAATTCCCTGAACTTAAGATTTGCTTCAGCTTTGCTGGCAATCTCATAAAAATGGTCCATAGAAATCGGACGAAATGCGATAAAAGCCGATGAAAGATGACCAGGAAGGCCATCAATCATCAGGTCAACAATTTTTGTCTCTGAGAGACCAGCAAGAGAGCCTAATCGACGCTTATTTTTATAGTAATCAAGCATGCCTTTTTGATGGTCATATTTCATTCTGGTGAACTCAATTAATGGATTCATGACTCTCAAACCAAAACGGTTAATGAAAAATGATCTCAATTTATCGTAACTCAAGTTTGCATTCATTTTTCTTGTGGTCATATACCACTCTAATGCTTCACCTCTCAGGAAATTACCTATGGAAATAATTTTCTGTTGCTCATCCAACTTCTTGGCTTCAGTTAGTTCTTCAAATCTATCGAGCCAACATTCAATAGAAATTTCACATTCATCACCCCTGAACTCCGGAACAATTATTTGCTTGAACGGATCCAAAAGATTACTTACAGAATTATTATTATTATTATTATTAGGTAATGTTGAGCTCGTTTCAATTAGTGTAGACGATGATGGAATTGTTGAACGATTCATGTTACCCACGTTGATGGTTTTCCTTGGACGACCAGGCCGTCACGTTGCCCTACCAGGATGCATGATGTACTTGGATATGTGTAATGATCTAAGCCTGTAGAGGAGTAGTGATTTAACTTGTATAATGCAACCAATATAATGAGGGAATGATAGTTAAGCTGATGGTGTTGATAATGATGCAGATGGAAAAAAGTTGAAAATGTATGATGGGAATCAATAAACAGATCAAGGAAGCTGCACGCCTAGAAGAAGGCTAAGAAAAAAAGCCTCTCCTTTCCAATCAGCTTGGATGATATTGATCGAAGATGATGACCAATATTTCTTCTTCTCTTTTTTGGTTAACAATGATCAACAGTTTTGCGTGTACATTTGTATACAGATATGTTTGTATTAATATGGACTTATATTGCAAAATGATCTGATCATTCGGTCATCCAGTAGATATATGACATGAAGTGAGATGTTGGAAATAGTGAACGAAAGAGAGAGAAGAGATGAATCAGCTTTGGCTATTGACAACAATCGAGAATCTATTGATTGTCACAAAATGGGTTTGCTCGAATTTCCACAGATCGTTGCCATTAGGTGGGGAGAAGATGGTCAAGTATATATATTTGTATAAGAAGATTATCAATTTAACTTTAAACTGGATGCTTGTTTATCAATACGTTGTGTATGGAAAAATGAGAATTCGTCCCATTTAAATGAGTATCCATAATTAATTACCACCTCACCCAAAGTAAACCAATATATGTGTAAAGAAAATAGCTCTTTCAATTGCTGTTGATGACCACTTAGATTGATGACGATGGTCAATTTTTGATTCAATAAAAATTGGGGTATCGAAACCAATCAAAAATATAGATGATGCTTGAAGATGTAAACAATCTATCTACACAAAGCCACATATCAGCCACATCATCATGTGAATCATGACCAAGTTCAATGTAGTAGGCATAACACAATTATAATCGAATGTGAGGGGAAAAAACCTCAAAAGTAAATCAATTTTCTGGTACACTCGAACCACTTTGTGTGTAACAGATTATAAATGTGGAAGAAGACAATTCTCATCGAATATGTGTATGTATGTGTGTTTCAGAATATGAGAAAGATTATCAATTGTTCACACGCATTAAATGTTAGAAAAAGGAGATGTAGTTGGATACAGTAGAGAGAAGGACCACAAAAGCGTTGAGAACACAAAATATTTAGATGAATGAGGAGGCAATGATGATACTGAAAAGATGATGAGAACAAAATTATGAATGATATCAATTAATCGACACAAGAATATCTCGGTGGAATGAAACGTTTTTATTTCAATTTACTTCAGATTTAAATCAACCGAAATCTTTCACTTCATGTTAGCTCAGAGAGATCATCAATCTGAATGACCTAAGATGGCCACTCACTTCTTTTTCCTCATGTTGTGAGCCACGAATCGGGGAGAGAGAGCGAGAGAGAGCGAGAGAGAGAGAGAGAGAGAAAGAAAGTATGGTAAGATGGAAAGATGGAACTAAGAATCATTATGGGCTCTGGTTTCAGTCTGGAACCGTAATTGATTTTCGGAAATAATGATTTTCATTTCCTTTCAAATCTTCAATAAAAAATCTAGAATTATTATTCAAAAAATTGAATTTTAATTCATCTTTATGTTTTGATTTGAGATAGAGACATGCATATTCTAAATTAGTAAATTTGTTGTATGATTGCAATTTATTTTTTTTATATTGTTCATATTTATCTTTATCTATCAAAACCAATAAATATGGTAATGTAGTTTTATTTATTGACCAATTTTCAAAATCATCAATTTTCTGGCATTTGAATATTCTTGATTTCAATTTCATAATGTTTTGTTTGAAAAATGTGTTAATTTTTTCCTTATTATTCATAAATATATCAGCTATTTTCTTCAAATGAATATATGAGTATATTTTTTTATTATTATTATCTACATTTTGTGACTTGTGTAATTTGAGAAATTTAATTATTTTGTCAGCAAATATAGGATTAATTTTCCAGTAGTTCAATTTGTCTTCTATACAATTATTGAATGCCAAATGTAGTATATCTTCGGTAATTAATTCTTTGAGTTGTTGATATTTTTTAATCCTAGAAAAAGAAACATAAATTGATTTTAAGTGGGTATCTAGATTTAAAGCTATATTAACATTTGAAATAGTCATTCCTTGTACACGAATTGTAGTTAGTGTAGGAGGTCTTTACTCAAAAACAAAAATAGAAAAAAAAGTAAAAAAATTTGACGATACTTTATTGAATTCAAAATTATCACCACCATCATTACAACCACTAATTTTATCAGAATTAGTTAAACAAGTCATCTGTTTTTCTATAAAACCTAATTGTTCTTGATTTATATGAGTTGATGTATAATTATATATATTTAATTTAATCTTTTTAAAAACAAATTCTTTTCCACTTGAAACATCTCTCAATTTTAACCAATGTTGTTTATAATCAATATCATTATCAATATTCCAATCTAATAAATATACCATCATATCCTCATTTGAACCTATTTGTTTATTTTTACGTGATTTTTTATATATATAAACGAAACCTTGCACAAGTATTAGACTGAATAAATATTTTGAATTGAATTCTTCATCATTATTATTATTAAATTCTGTTGGGAAAATTATGTTTTTTTTTCTCTGTCTAAAACATTTATTTTGCATTGAGCAAATTTCAATTTTTTATTTTTAGCATATTCAATTGATCGTACAATTCTTTCTCTCAATGAACGATGATATTCAGCAAGAAAAATTGTATTAGATGAATAAGATTCAGATTGATGAAAATTATTTATCATTTTCGAATATAACCAACTTTTCACATCAAAATTATTCATCAGATATGTTTTAAGATAAACATTCTTGAACTCATTTATTATAGATTTCAACTTATTTATATTGCATTCATTATCACTTTGATCTATTCGCATATTTTTGGTCAAAGAGAAAATATTAACACAAATATCAATCTCATCTATTTTCTTACGTTGATCTGATAATAAAATTTTCAACAATGAATTGTTATTTTTTTCTATTTGATTTTTATTTCGACTATGATTTTTTGTTCGACCGGTCATAGCATCTTGCTGATATTTATCACCAACTAAAATAATTTTGTATCTACCAAATATACACAATAAATATACATAAATTATAAAAAAAGGAGCAAGAGCTAAATTATATTCATCTTGAACTATTATTTGATTATTACTAAAAGGATGATGATTCAATTTTTGTAATACACTGTACTTGATTTCCTATTTCATATAATTTTTGTCCATTAATGTATTTGTATCATTCCAATAGGTTTGAGCAGAATAAAAATTCAGGTCACACTGCTGCATTATCCAGGAAGTAATTGTTTTAACTTCCAAACAATCTCTATTTGGAATAATTGCTTTGACAAAACCAATCAAATCATGTGTATGAGCTGTATACAACATTGTCCAATTTTCAGATTTGTTTAAAGATAACGCTAAATTATAAATTAAGAATGATTTTCCTGTCCCTGGATCTGCATCAAGTAAAGCACAAACACCAATTTTTTTAAATGAGCGAGGGAAAACATTCCATGTAAATTCAAGAATATTTTTTGTTGTTCTGTATCTAATTGATTTAATATTACACTCAACATGATGGGTTTATTTTTTACCAAACTAGAGTATTTGTTGACCATTGTTTCAATTCTATTTGTGAAATTTATATTTTTTTAAATGTTTGTGAATGGGAAATTTTGAACAGAGTTCATAAAGTTCAATTTGATTCAAATTACCTAAATCAAATAAAGATATCATTTTTTACACTGTTACTACAGTATTGGACAAAAAATTTGGCAGTAGATAGGGTGCAATATTTTCCTGAATTTCTTGGAAACGATAAGACTGATCGTCCTGAGACTTTCAGGTTAGCAGGAAGGGGTCAAGGGCTTATGAAAAATGAAAATATAAATGCACACCAACCGATGACTCATTAATTCAGGTCAGTTCGAAGTGTCCACAATGTCGAAACAAGAGACCAAGAGATCGGAAGTCATTTTTGCTTTGAAAAATGTGTCAAATTGTGCTGAAAAGATTGCTGAATTGCGGATTGCTAGTGTTAGAACAATTTATCGTATGAAAAAAATTTTGAAAGAGAATAGAGGACCTGAGAGGAAGATCGGATCGGGACGTAAGTCGAGTTTGGATGGTAAAGCGCGTCAACTTTTGGGTACGTTCGCTCATCATCATCCACAACTTTCCAATCAAAGGCTAGCAACTAAATCAAATCAAGCTGGAACCAAAAAAGTTAGCTATAGAACGGTTGGAAGATGCCTAAAAAAGCTTGGAATCACACGTAGAATTCCATCAACGAAGCCGAAGTTGACTAAAGATCATATCAAGAAAAGATTGGAATTTTGTATGAAATATCGAAATTATGATTGGTCGAACATGATATTTTCTGATGAGGCATCATTCAGCATCTTCAATTTCAAGAGAAAACTACTTGGAGAAGTGCGAAAGGTTATCAATCGTCCAAAGTTCCACAAAAAAGTTATGATTTGGGGAGCCATTTCGTTACGAGGAACGTCTGCTCTGAAAATTTGCCAAAAGAATATCAATTCTGAAGAGCATCAACAAACTTTAGATTATTTTTTGCTGCCCATGATTGAAACTCTCTATCCTGATGGGTGTGAGTTTCAACAAGACAATGCAAGTTGCCATGTTTCGAGAAGTTCGAAAAAATTCATGCAGTTACGCAATATTCACCCTATCGAGTGGCCCGCAAACTCTCCTGACCTTAATCCCATTGAAAATGTTTGGGGATACATTAAACTCGAGCTATCAATGATGATCATAAACAATAATTCAGAATTAATCGAAAAAATACAGTTTTTGGGATGGTTTGAGCCACGATTATCTGACTTCCTTAGTTAACTCGATGAATGATCGGATTGAACAGTGTATCGAGAGGCAAGGACATCTCACTGATTATTGAAACTTTCATATCTTCACCTTCAACCCCTCAGCTGTGTTCAACTAAATTTTCATGAAAAAATTCTGATTACTTTGAGAGAAATAAACTGATACTGAACTGCCAAATTTTATGTCCAATACTGTACTACATCTTTATCCTCATTAAAGCGGGAGTTTATTTTAGCTCTCTCAGTGAACAAAATTATCAGATTATCAGATTCTAATTTATTTATTTATGGTTAAGCTATTGTAATGTCTACAACAACTGTAAAATGTTTTTCAAGTAAGTAAGTAAAATTTCAACTAATTAAATCTCAATAAATTTCAAATCCTTCTTATAAAATAGAATCAATGAAAAAAAATAAATGAAGACGTAAATATAAATTCAGATTATTTAATAGAATTTTATTTGGACAAACAGATTGATAATTTTTTTTAAAGTGATTTAAGCTGAAAACGTATGTAGCTACAAAGTGACAATCTTTTTCAACTATTAAATTAACAATAATTCACAAACACCAATTTAAAAAACCAGGATTGAATTTATCAAAAATTTTTTTATCTAATAGATTTTTATAACCATAACGACTAAAGGCATAAATATTTTTGCCGTTGGTGATGAATTTTTCGATTTTACCATTAAATCCATGAACAGAAAAATTACAACACACAAAATTTATCTCTTCAATATTATTATTATTATTGTATTGGGTTTTATATTCAATTACGACAATAATACCATTTGGATTTCCTAACCATAAATGATTTTCATGGTATTTCAAGATGGATGGTTTAAAACGACAAAAAAAATTATATAAGGGAAATGGATAAATCGATTCAAGATTAGAAGTTAAATCAATTATATGTATTACATTCACATTATCATCAAATAGATATATAAATGGATGTTTTTTTCAGGATCAATTTTCCTTTTAGGGTATTTGGGATTCTTGGAAAATTTTAACAAACACCATACACCTATAGTAGAAATACTCAAATTATATATTTCTAAATTATAATTTTCAGTCAAACAGTATTTTCCAGATATAGGTGGTAAAGAATATTCTGATGCTGATGACCAATCACTTTTAATCAAGTGAAAAATCATCAAGTTGAGATAAGTAATCCAAAGTTGTTTACCAACAATATGACCTTTACAATTTTTTGAGGTAGATTGCAAATTAAATCATAATGAGAAAAATTAATATTGTGTTTAGAAGTAATATGAAAACAAAAAACAAAATTAGGGGACGATGTAATTATATAAATTTTGTTATATACGTGAACAATTTGGTTAAGAGATTCGATTTTTTTACTACTGAATGATAATTTTAATATTTTGTTGCTACATATGACCAATAAGTTTTCATTAATGGAAAATAAAAAAAATCCACAAGATTTGATATCAACTGATGACAATGACTGATCATGTATTAGTCTAAAATCAGAATCATTGTTGAATTTGATTAGAATGGTTGATTCTGACCATCTTTTTTTTGATAAAGGATGTGAATCATCATTAGATTTGTAATTATCAACAATATTTGGCGGAGGGATAAATGTTAAATTTTTATATGATTTACAATCATTCATAAATGAAAGATCAAAATTTAAGGACAATTGATTCAAGTCTGAAAATTTAGATCCTAAACTTATCTTGAAACAACAATCATTGTTCAAGACATAAATATTATCGTCATTTGCAAATGTGAATTCTTTCAACATTACGTCATATGAAACCAAACGAAAAGATTGGGGTTCATAATTACAAAATTTTGACTTGAATATCCAATTTCTTTTTGAGTCAATTAGAATGTGATTTATAGATTCATATAAATCACTCATATAGTACAAATTAGATAAAGTTTCATGTGAACCTTCAAAATTTTCATCTTTAAACAAAAATTTAAAATCTCTAGTATGGTATAAGTCAAATAATTTTAATTCGGAACAATTCTGAAAACAATTAATTGTTCCATCAAATATATCATTAGTATAATACTTGTCTACTTTGAATTTGAATTGACCAATCTTAAATTCTAAAAGGTGAATATCAATAATGTAGTTACCTTTGTTATGTAGATAAAAATAAAGGGTAAAATTTCCACAATTGAATCTTCCACATTTCTTTCAATAAAATTACTTGTAAAGGGGAGTTAAGTTCATGGAATGAACATTCATTAACATCACTACCGCTATAACTCTTGTTATTGATGTGTTCTTCTGATGATCTTGAGAAACATTGTTTAACTGTGAAATGCAATTTGATTAGATTCCCAACAAAAAAATCAGATGAAGAATACGATGGTTCAAATGTACAATTAAAATCAAACCTTGATAATTTGTGTACTGTCGAATTATTCAACAATTTACCCAATTCATTGATGATTTTGTTGTGATCACAAAATATCGATGGAGTATTGTTGAAATTTATAAATGGTAAATTTGCAATAGTCTGAATAGATGATTTGAGTTCATTGATTTTAGGAATCATATCTTTTTCAAATACATCGTCATTTCTGAATTTATCAATTTCAAGTAAAACATTCGATAGTGAACTTTGAGTTTCACACAATTGTTTGTAATGTACTTTTGAACCAATTTCACTTCTGTATTTAAATAGACTCACTAGGGCAATCAATCTATTTTCCAAATTTTTAGAGTGTCCTGATAAATTGTATTGATTTAGAATTGATAATTGTTGATTGATATATTTTGTTTTTTTTAATACTAATATAATTATCATCGGTAAGTAATTCGTCTCTTCTCCGTTTCAAAATATTAGAATTGAATAATGTAATAAAATGATCAGATGAAGTTTTTCCAGAGTTTTGGTTAGTATGAGACTCATCACATAGTTGACAAAAAACTGAGTCACAAGATTCACAAAACAGTAATTTTTCACTAGGATGTTTAGTACAAATAGATTTTATGAATTTAGAATCAAACAATTCCATCATAGATACAGTTTTGGAACATGTTTTGAATAGTTCAATATTGGTAAATTTGATTTTTTCACGACATATTGGACATTTGTTATTAAACGATGGAGATGATGGTGATGATGATTTATTACGTTTACCTTTTTCACATAGTTTACCAAGACACAATAAACATATAGTATGATTGTTGTTATCTAAAATTTTTAGTAAATGATTGGTCGTATCAAAAACATTGAAACAAATAGGACACGTAAGTAAATCAGTAACTTTACTATAATCAATGTTGATAAAATGATTCAATGAAGACATTTTATTTTAAACCAAAAACATTTAAAATGATTTAATGTAGACTTACAATAAAGTGTCTATGAATATAAATTCTAAAAAAAGAGAAACTGAACTTTTTCAACAAAAAATTCTTTTTTTCACCCCACATGCGCACACTTTTAAACCATTTTTTCTTTAGTCTTTTCTCTTCAAAAAAGTAGAGCTACTCTTTGCTTCTCTCTACTTGAAAAGATCTGGTAATGAGTCTAGTGTAGTTAGCCGATGGCTTTGTCCAATCGGCGATGAGTGACTAAACTATACATTTGTTTCCAAAAAAATTGATCGTAAGAGAGTTATCTTATTTAGGGAGAATAAAAGATTTAGAATTAAATCATTCATCAATCAGACTTCCGATGGTAAGTAGGTACCTAAAATTTATCCTAGATTTCAATTTGGCCGTAAACACGTACGGTATGATACTAGAGCACTATTTTTAATGCTTCATTCACTTGGACTCGAAAAAATGGTGACGATTGGAAAAAATTGTATCACGGTAAAAGAGATAATGATCTTCGAAATCAAGTGGAACAAAATCAACGAGATTTGTGGTTAAAATATTTTCCCGGTACTGCTAAAAAAATAGAAAGTGGAAATAAAAAATTTTCCTTATCCTTGACTACTGATGGAATAAGTGTTTGTGTAAATTTATTGAAACAACAGATGGGAAAAAAATATCAACAAAATAAACGTAAAAAAATACAACAAAAGAAATGATGATGATGAGATAGAACAAATAAAAGGGAATAAAAAAATAAAAACGACTACATCAAATGAATCAACAAGTAATCAACTTGATTCCTCCACTATTACAATGACTTATGATAGAGTTATAGGACTAGATCCTGGTATGAAATTATTGTTCGGTGGTTCAGTTAAAACATACAATGATGGTAATAAGGACAGTAGTAGTAGTAGTAGTGGTAGTGATATTGACGAAAAAATTAACGAAGAAAGACCAATAAAGTATGAATCATCTTCAATTCGTACTAAATGCGGTAGTCAGCTACGTTGTATGTGTGATTAGTAAAAAGTGTAAAAAATTGTATGAAGAAATTGATTATTTCAGTCGAGAAAAAAAAAGTATAGAATATTTGTTGGAACATTTTAATAAATTACAAAATTTAAAGAAACAAGCTTAGTTTGCAGTAACTAAAATGAAAATGTATCAACGAAAACAAAAGGCAGTAGACATGGTATGTAAAAGTTTTTTTCCACTACCACGTCCATGTCTACTACAACAGCAACAAAACAACAGCAACAAAATTGATGCTAATATTCATCAAATCAATATGACTGATAACAAAAAAAGAAAAAATCTTATATTCATAGGAGGAAACACTGTTATGGGATCAAGCGTTTACGAACATAGTCAAAGTCAAATTAATTTAATAATTTAATAATTAAACGTTTGAAAGAACAATACAAGGACAAATGTACTGTTATTGATGGTACAGATGAATTTAAAACTACTCAAGTCTGTTTAGAATGTTATCAACCAATGAAAGTAGGTAAAAGGCAAAAAACAACAACAACAACAATAAAAACTTCTACCACCACTCCTGCTTCTAGAATTATTACAAACGTAAATCGCTTTGCTATTTGCACAAATAAGCAATGTTCGGAACGCGTTTGGAATAGAGATGTTAATGCAGGTCGTAATATTGCTTCGCTTGGTTTATTCCAAATAGGTTATATTAAAACTAAACCATCAATATTCACTAGACCAACAGCTATTATTAATTAATTATGGCTGGTAGAAACCATGCTTCATGTTATTCTCGAGTCTAAGTTTATAGATTGTTATTCAATTAGTCATTAATACAAATACAGCCCCCATTCAAGGGAGTTTGTTTGTATCAATCTTTTCGAAAACATCTGTACATGCGCATAAAGTATTATATATATACCATTAGTGTGTTGAATTCGAACAAAATAGTCAGTAATAGGACTAGTGAACGTCCAGTTGACTTTGTCCGGGAATAACTATAAACTCCTTATGTTGGTATACAATTTCCATCATATCCATCAAAATTAAACAAAATGTCTTCATTGAATCATTTTATCAACATTGATTATAGTAAAGTTAACGAATTACTTACGTGTCCTATTTGTTTAAATATTTTTGATACAAACAGACATTTACCAAAAATTTTAGATTCCAACAATCATACAATATGTTTATTGTGTCTTGAAAAACTATATGACAAAGGTAAACATAATAAATCCTCATCACCATCATCTCCATCGTTTAATAACAAATGTCCAATATGTCGTGAAAAAATCAAATTTACTAATGTTGGAATATTCAAAACATGTTCCAAAACTGTATCTATGATGGAATTGTTTGATTGTAATCCTTAAAATCTATTTGTACTAAACATCTTAGTGAAAAATTACTGTTTTGTGAATCTTGTGACTCAGTTTTTTGTCAACTATGTGATGGTTCTCATACTAACCAAAATTCTGAAACTTCATCTGATCATGTTGTTAAATTATTTAATTCTAATATTTTGAAACGGAAAAAAGACGAATTACTCACCTGTGATGATTATATTAGTATTCAAAAAAAAGCAAAATATGTCAATGAACATATATCAATTCTGGATGAATACAACTCCTCAAACACTATAAACAAGTTAGGAAAATTAGAAAATAGATTGGGAGCTTTGTTGAAAATATTCAAATTCAAAAGTGACATTGTATCAAAAATACATTACAAACAATTGTGTGAAACTCAAAGTTCATTGTCAAATGTTTTACTCCAAATTGATCAGTTCAAAAAGGATGAACTTCAAGAAAATATTGATTCTATATCTAATATCAATGAACTCAAATCATCTATTCATACTATCGCAAATTCACCATTGGTCAATTTCAACTATAATCTTTCAAGTTTTTCAAATACTTTCTGTGATTACAGCAAAATTATCAATGAATTAGGCAGATGTTTGAATGATTCAACATTATACAAATTATCCAAATCTGATTTCAAATGTACAATCAAAGGTTCATCACCTGCCTCTAATTTTCATGTTGGAAATTTGCTTAAGTTGTGTTTTAAAGTAAAAGATCATGATAATGGTGGGAGTGATAATAATGATGATAGTGATAGTAGTGATGATAGTGACTATAATTATAGTAGAAGTGATGGTAGTGGATCTAATCGACGAAATCTCTTTGATAAACTTTTCCTCTACAAGTAATTTTATTCAAAGAAGATGATAATAAGACTTTGGTTATAATGAATGAAAAATCTATGCTTGTTCATTCTGATTTCAAATTATTATTATTTTCTTTGCATAATGAAGGGAACTACATTATTGATATACATTTCCTAGAATTCAAAATCGGTCAATTTGAATCTAAAGTAGATGAGTATTATTCGAATAATATATTTGATGGAACAATCAATTGTTTTCAGAATTGTTCTGAACTAAAATTATTTGATTCATACCATACTGGAAAAGTTAAAATTCATGATGATCATTATCTGAAATTTAAATGTGAATATGAAAATTTTTCTTTGATTGATGGATTATCTATATCAAAATCATTAGATAATTTAGAAAGAAATTGGATATGTAATACAGCAATTTCAAAATTTTGTAATCATAAACCTCAATCTTTTCGTTTGTTTTCATATGACTTGTTGATAGAAGATTTCACAATTGGAAATGACAATAATATTTATGTCTTGAACAATGATCGTTGTTTCAAGATAAGTTTAGAATCTAAATATTCAGATTTGAGTGAGTTGTCATTCAATTTTGATCTATCATTTATCAATGATTGTACATCATATAAAAATTTAACATTTATTCCTCCATCAAATATTGTTGATGATTATAAATCTAATGATCATTCACCAGCCCCTTCTTTAAAATCAACCATTCTAATCGAACAGAACAATGATTTTGATTTTAAATTAATTAATAATCAGTCATTGTCATTAGTCAATATCAAATCTTGTGGATTTTTTCTATTTTCCATCAACGAATATTTATTTGTCTTGCGTAGCAACAAAATATTGAAATTATCTTTCAACAAAAAAATCAAATCTATTAATCAAATAGTTCATTTACAAAGCAGAATTTACATACTCACATCATCTCCTAATCTTGTTTTTTGTTTTTACATAACTCCTGAACATAATATTGATTTTTCTCATTATGATTTAATTGGCAATCTATTTCATAAAAACTGCAAAAGTCATATCGTCGGTAAACAACTTTGGATTACTTATCCCAACTTGATGACCTTTGAAATAATTGAGAATGATTATTTATCAGAATATTCTATACCATCTATATATGAAAATATCAAAAACAGATACTTTTCCTCTAAAACTTGTATCAAAAGTTATGAATTATATGATTTAAGTATTTCTTCTTTTGGCGTGTGGTGTTTGTTATATATTCATATTAATGATGATTCTAAATCTAAATCTAAAAAAACTGAAAATATCCTTCCTTTTATATATCTATTGGATCCAAATAATCATAATGATGATTAAGAAATTAAATTATTACAGAGTTTTGATTGTAACTCTTTATTTAAATCAATGTTCCCATTTAATAGTTCACATCCGTTATATAAATTCTTGTCTTGTTTTAAACCATCTATTTTGGAATACCATGACAATCATCTATGGTTAGGAGACTCAAATGGGACTATTGTTGTAATTGAATATAAAGTTCGATACAATAATGTTGAAGATCCTATAATCAATCCTGTGTGTTGTAATTTTTCTGTTCATGGATTTAATGGTAAAATTGAACAATTCACTACTGATGGCAAAAATATCGATGCTTTCAGTCGCTATGGTTATAAACATTTGTTAGACAAGAAAATATTCGATAATTTTAATCCTTGTTTTTTAAATTGGTGTTTGTAAACTGAGTCATTCAACGAATAAAATTCATTTGAATATACAAATGTTTCTCAAACTACCTGAAGTCTGATTGATAAATGATTCAATTTTTTTATCTCTTTAAATAAGACGACTCTCTTACGAAAACTAGGGAGCCTGTATCAATTTTTAATGCTATTGTAGTATTAATCCTTGTTAAATATTTGGGAGATTGATTTGATTTGAATAGTTAATGACTGTAATGTTGATATGATTTTTTCAGAAAGTGTAGGGAAGGAAGTATAGAAGGAGATGAAAGTAGATAGACGATAGTGTTGGACAATTTAGCCGTTTTTAGCCTTTTTTCTCAACACATCTTGAAGTATGAGAGGTAGAAGAAAGTGCGCAATGACGGGGCTCGAACCCGGAACACAGTGGTGAAATGCTATTGCCTTCACCACTGAGCAACTTCGTAAGTTGGCTAAGAAAATCACAACATGATGATGATGATGTTGATATACACAACTAAAATGTACACTAATACACGAACTGACTGTTTCTTTACTTTACTGGAGGAACTAATTTGGAAAGCTGTATGAAAGTATTTGAACTGACCCAATTTTGTAAATAGAAACCCTCTTTATACACATCTTCAAAAGATTCGGTTATCCATTTCGGCACCTCGGAAAAATAAATGGACAATTTGTTCCGAATTTTCGATCAAGATTTCTGAGTTCAGTAGATTTTCTAATTAGTACCCGGGTATACCGGGTGATGGGGTACCGAAACAAATTGTAGATGTATAGACATGCGTAGTAATGTTAGTCAATCAATAATATTGATCGGAAGAATAATGACCGTAATGTTGATATGATTTTTTCAGAAAGTGTAGGGAAGGAAGTATAGAAGGAGATGAAAGTAGATAGACGATAGTGTTGGACAATTTAGCCGTTTTTAGCCTTTTTTCTCAACACATCTTGAAGTATGAGAGGTAGGAGAAAGTGGGCAATGACGGGGCTCGAACCCGGAACACAGTGGTGAAATGCTATTGCCTTCACCACTGAGCAACTTCGTATGATGTTGCAAGTTGAATGGGAAAACTACAAGTCCATGCGTATGCGTAACAGTACTAATCAATCATTAATATTGATCTGAAGAGTAAATGACCGTAATGTTGATATGATTTTTTCAGAAAGTGTAGGGAAGGAAGTATAGTAATAAGTAATCAATAGTATTAGCGTAATTAGATGATGTTTTATTTGATGTTAATACAAAATATCTATTAATTACATAGATAGTTTACCACTAGTTCTTTTCATACTCAGTATAAATAGAAGTGTGACTTGAAACAAAAACAAGAAAATCCATTGTTTTACAACCATTCAGAATAATCAGCATCGAATCATTGTTCTTAAATCAAGAATAGATTCTTCATCTTCTTCTTGCTTCTTTTGGTCCTCCTCTTCCCCCTCTTCCTCTTCTTCCTCTTCGTCCTCTTCGTCCTCTTCTTCTTCTCTCTCAGATTGGACAGGACTGTAATTCAATATATCTGGTAGATATTGGAATCTGAAATGAAAAATCAATAAATTGATTACCCAATTACTTTGATGATTATCTTAATGATTACTTACATTTCAGGTTCTTCTGGTTTGAAGATTGGATTAACAATTGAAAAATTGCATGTTCCATTCTTTTTGATCAATTTGTTTGCACCATCAAGTTTCACCAGAGATTTTGAAAGCAAATTTTCACCAAAATTCATTTGTTCTTTTGAATCACCATTGGAATCTTGAATGAATACATCACTTTCTTGGTCACTTTCTTCACCATTCAATTCATTCATTTCTTCTGCTTCATTTTCTTCATATTCTAAAACTCGAATTGATGTATATGAATCAGCAATTTGATTCAGAGTTTTGTTCATATTTTCACTAGTCACGTGATAAGAATCGATGAAAGTTTCAAACATTATCATTTCTGATAATTCATGTAGAATTTCCAAAGCTTTCGGGTTCACTTTTTTCACATTTTTTTTTGTGTACTTAGAAACTGAACCACTCTTTTTCAAATTGTTCAGAATATCATTGTTGACAAACAATTCAAATTGACGTTTGGAAATTATATGGTCAGTTTTTCTGTAAGACCGCTTATTCACTTGATAGGATTTATTGTTTTTAAATTTGTTGTTGTTGAATGATGGTAATGATTTTGAAGGTGATAATGAATGAGGTTGTAGTGGAATAGATTCACAAACATTTTTAGATTTTTTCAACTCTGGATACACTTCTTGAATAGATCTTATTTTACAACAATAATCATCATAATTACTGTTCGAATTTGACTCCATCATAATGTATCATAAAACTTCCCAGACTTTCAAGTAAGAATTTAGTAAGTGAAGAGAATAAAAAGTTTACTGAAATGATGCTATTCATCTCCTTATGTACATATTTTGTTATTTCGGAAAAAAATCATCGAAAATTCGGTTTCGGTCAATTTATACCGTGGTTTTCGCCGAAATTGATTTCCGAAACCGAATTTTCGATAATTTTTTTCCGAAATAACAAAATATGTATATAAGGAGACGAGTACAATCGTCTGGACTAGTGCAATTGGTCTCAGTAATGATTCTTGAAAAGTGAATTCATATTAATTCGTAATGGATAGTTCTCTTCCCGAATTGTCATCCAAATGTTTGGATGAAGTACTTAATCAGTGTATTAATGTATCTGACTCTAATTATGATGCAGAATGTGATAATTTGATTGAGAAATACTCTGTTCATGTGTCGAATAACAACGAAAATCAACAACAACAACCAATTGATCTATCTACATTGATATCTGTAACTATTAATAATGATAATGGTTGTAGTGATGATGATGATGATGATGATGATGATGATGATGATGATGATAATGATGATGATATTGGAACAAATGATCCTGTTGATTTATCTCCATCAACTTGTATCAGGACTAATGATGATGATGATGATGGTGATGGTGATGATAATAATCCATCTGAACAACAACATGGTCAAAATATAACAGATCTTTTCAACATTATACTTTTATCACCAATTAATAATCCAGAAAGTCCATTAAATATTGATAGTATTGATTGTGGTGATGTTGATATGGTGGATGATAATATTGACAGTGGAAATGGGGATATAATTTTACAAGTTTCTGGTAAAGCTCTCTATATGTTAACCAATTGTGAACCATCAAAACAACAAAATGATGATCATACATCAGAGATAACAACAAAATATAATCCAATCAGTTCTCCAATAAGTTCAAGTGGTTGTTCACCTTCAATAAATTATCCTATTGTAAGTATTTAGTAGTAATTTCATTGAACAACTAATTGATCAATTTTCATTGATTAATAGATTGAAAGAACTATTATCGAAAAAGTTGTTGAAGAAGATGAAGAAATGAATATTGATAAAGTCGAAATTGACGAAGAGAAAAAAATAGATAATGTAGACACAAATGATGCTAACAATGATGATAACGATGATGCAAATATTTCATCAGTAAAACCAATTAGTAAAACCAAAGATGATTCAACATCAAATGATGATAATGTAAGTATTAATTAATTATGTTTGAATATAAGTAATTGTTGATTAACAACTATTTCTATTGATTGGTAGACCCACGAAAAAACCATTGAAAAAGTTGAACAAGCAATGAATATTAATAATGTCGAAATTGGGACTTCAAATAATGATAATGTAAGATCGACGTAATGCTAGCGAAAAGAGAGAAAGGAAAACTAATAGAAAAATAATAATAAACATATGACTCCGGTAATAAGAAATTACCTTCGTTCTAATCAACATCCCCGCCGTCATGCTGATCAACATGTAAACTCAACTGAAATACGAAGAATACGACGTCATCAAAAAGAGATTCCAATTAATTTTCCTATGGAAATGGAAAATGGAAAATTTAAAACACAACATCATATTAACAAACCAACAATACGTCGGTTGGCAAGACGTGGTGGGGTGAAACGAATTCACTCTTTAATGTATGAACAAGCAAATATTGCATTGATGGATTTTCTTAGGGAAATGATACAAACTGCCATCACTTGTACTGAACATGCAAACAGAAAAACAGTACAAGTAATGGACATGGTATATGCTCTGAAAAAAATGGACGTACCTTGTACGGTTTTAATAGTAAATAAAATCATTACTATATTCATCATATAAATGACTCTCATTATTTAATATTACGATCAATAATATTGATTGATGAATACAACTACGCATGTCTATGCACTTGGAGTTTTTTTGTCCAACTTACCAATGAAGTTGCTCAGTGGTGAAGGCAGTTGTATTTCACCACTGTGTTCCGGGTTCGAGCCCCCGTCATTGCGCACTTTCTCCTACCTCTCATACTTCACGA